>JANAVB010037018.1:4033053-4093365 GCA_029216955.1 Iris pallida | reverse complement strand
TGGTCTGACTTAGATTGACTTGATAGAACTTGATTTGACCTAGATTGACTTGACAGGACTTAGTGTGACTCAGTGAGACCTAGTTGACCTAGATTTTATATCATTCATCATAACATTCATAATTTTTGTTAAGCCTAAATTGACATACATATCTCATCTTTAGGTCTCTGATTACCGCTCTGAGCATTGATATACCCTACAGCTCAGGACAGCAGGCGATACATTCACTGTAGTTTCATTGTCTTGATATCTGCTATATCCGATTCAATCGTAGTGTCTTACTTGATTCTCAGTCACGATAGTTCACGACTAGTATACGTTAGATCATGACATGAGATGTTGTTCCTGGATTTTCTTGGTATATATGTACATTCTCTGTCTTGTTCCCTGTACTTGTATAGACACCGATTCCTGAGAGGGAGTAGCTATCCTCTTAGGGAATCTCGTGTCATGACGTGTCATGTCCAGGTCCATTATACTACTCGGGGATGGGGAATTATTAGGGGTTATGTGATCAAAGCCCCATGTCACTATTTTGCTTGTGCCACCCTCACCTCACGTAGGGTGTAGCAGATACCTTCATGTCTATGTTATCCAGGTTGGCCGGCATGACTTTCCGTTGAGGTCACCGCGGATTGCCGGGCCAAGTGGATAACCCTATCATGTTTCCCTTACCGATCACATAACGCTCTAATAATTCAAGGCACATTTTATATTTACTTATCTTATCATATATCCTGTTCTGTTCTATATTCAGTACTTTCTCACCATGCTATGATATTCAGTTACTCACATGTTCTACATGCCTTTATATTGTATCTTGATTGGAGACTAGGTTCTGCTCGGGAGAAGGGTTACAACCCCGGTCCTTGTTTGGTTTAAGGGTTGTAACTCGGCTTCCGAACGGTTCCCAAGTTTTCATATATCTTTGTCTTGTAGTTCATTATACTGTCTCTTATAGAATTTGTCAATTCACATGGAACTGCTGTTAGTGTTTATACTTGCTCATTTTTCTGACAGGATACCGTTATGATATATTACAGATGACTCTGAGGCGGACTGCTCGACCTATTATGGGCTCGAGTCAGATGGAGTAGTCCAGGACCGTGGCCTTATAGTAGAGCCACTAGACTTTGTACTCCCAGAGTAGTGTAGCTTAGCTAGGTTTGACTGGACTGCGATCCAGCTAGCATTATCAGACTGTAGCTTCTATGTTATATTTTGAGACTCTGGGATGTTATGTATAGCTCTGGACTTGTGTGGATCTTGAACTTATTTTTTGTTTTCATCTATTATATTTTCTTTCGTGCTATCTATCCTAGTTTGTTTATGTGATTGAGACTGTATTGCTATGTCACCTCCATTCGGAGTGTATATACTGTACAGGTACCTTTATACTGTTTAGTGTAGTTTTGTAGACAATCTAGACAGCGTTCTACCGCCGATGCTGTGGCGTAGGCTGGACGTAACCACGTACTCGTGCCCCTAATCAGGGTGCGGGTCGTGACAGACCCGAATATTGGAATCCAATTTGCACGAAAAAGTGTGTCGGAGCCAATATCCTTAAAACTCAGCAAATTATATGTCAACGAGTCCAGAATAACGATACGAACCCAACGGTATATCCAGAATTGGATTCCGATGAGCCGATCTCAAAATGACCCATTGACCCGGATATTGGTATCCGACTTGCACCGAAATGCGTGCCGGAACCAATGTCCACTAAAACCTAGCAAATTATATATCAACGAGTCCAGAATGATGATACGAACTCAACGGTATATCCGGAATTGGATTCCGATGAGCCGGCATCAAAAAGTCCCGTTGACCCGGACTGTGGGACCCGCTTTGCACCGAAATACGTGTCAGGGCCCACGTCCTCCAAATCTAACAAACTTTATATGAAAATGTGCCAGAACTACGCCACGAATCTACTGGTGGTGTCAGAAATTGAATTCGGAGTCCCGGGTTCAAAAATGAAATTTTACAAGTGCAAAATTAAGAATTCGGACGGCCAACTTTGGCGTCGAATTCGACCAACCAAACGTGCTCACAATAAAACGAAATTTAAGAGACAAGAAGAGGGTTATACCAGCTACGCATAGGAACCAGCGGTACGCCAGACGGAGCTGCGATGGAGGAGATACGAACCGACGAAGTTGGCTCCACAAAACTGTCCAAAAATAACACAATTTAAAGCGTCAACTTGGTGGCCGGTTTTGATGTATCAAACGATAAAATTAACGGACGAAACTTGAGGGGAGTGAAGAGGTATATACTGAGATTGTGGCGGAGCAAAGAAATTGCCGATCCAACGATCGAATTTTTCGAAAAATGCGTGCGAAGTCGCTGCCTCGAAGCGTACATTCTGAGTTGATTCCGAGCTCACGCCGACGGAATCCCGTGCCAAACGCATGAATCGGCTCTGATACACGTCGGAGAGGGGAGCGGTGACCGCTGAGGTGTGCCTGGGGGTTCGCCCAGCCTGGGCAAGGCGACCACGACGGCCGTGGCACCGACGGTCGATGGCGGTCGACGGCGTGCGACCCACACTGTCGTGCGTGCGCTGCTGGCCTCGCGCATCGCTGCTCTGCAGCAGCAGCTGGCTGAACGCACATGGCCGCGTGTGGGGTGCTTGCGGTGGCGATGCCGGCCACGCGGTGGTGCGCGACGATGGCGGTTGGCCGCGACGGTGGCGTACAGCCGGTCGGGCTCGTGTGTAAGCACAGGAAGAGGAGGAGAGGAAGAAGAATTGGAGGTGGAGATGG
Organism: Iris pallida; assembly: GCA_029216955.1. Taxonomy (NCBI): domain Eukaryota; kingdom Viridiplantae; phylum Streptophyta; class Magnoliopsida; order Asparagales; family Iridaceae; genus Iris; species Iris pallida. The sequence goes on along the minus strand of JANAVB010037018.1, from coordinate 4,090,597 downwards.
AAAAATATAATGGTGATGGTGAGGATGATGATGTTGGTATTGAAGAAGAAGTAGAAGTATGGAGGAGGAGTATTGTGCTGTGGAGGAGAGAGGAGAGAGAGATATTAAAGAGAGAGAGAGAGAGAGAGAGAGAGAGAGAGAGGAGAGAGAGAGAGAGAGTGTTGAGAGAGAGAGGTCGGTTAGAGAGGGGGTGCTTGTCGGCTGTGAGAGAGAGGGGGAAAAGAGTGTGATGATGGTGATGGGTGAGAGAGAGAGAGAGAGTGTGTGTGTTATATTTAAAAGAGAGAGAGAAAGAGATTTATATACATGTAAAAGAGAGAGAGAGAGAAAAAGAGAAAGTAGAGAGAGAGGGGTCTTGTTCGGCCACATGGGGGGGTTAGCTGGTATAGGAGTATGGAGAGAGAGTGAAGGATTTAAATGAAGAGAGAGAGAGAGAGGATGAGTGTAATATATATATATATATATATATATATATATATATATATATATATATATATATATATATATATATATATATATATATATAATAGAGAGAGAAAATGAGATATTTGTGTAAAGAGGAGGACATTTTGTGTAGGAAAAAGACAAATACAATAGTGGTGTGTATGGACAGTCATGATAGGGCATACACCAAATTAGATTGGGTGTTGGGTCAAGTTTGGACAGGCTTGGGGCCAAGATTTAATTAAAATAATAAATTAAACCAATTAAAATTACGGATGAAATGGGAGCACAAGGGAGATCAATTTGGTGGCACGCAAGTGGCACATGCATAGTAGACTCAAAACAGGCCAGAGCCATGTATTGGGTCGACTGGATTGGACCGATGTCGGGCCCGGAAATTAAGTTGGAAGTTAAGTCACGAATTACGACAGACGATAAATTAGTCTAAATTGATCCGAAAGTTGTACGAAGCAAATGGAGCACAAGAGAACAAGTTCGAGTGGGACACGATATATCAATATGAAGATAATATCGTCTACTACAAACTTCAAGAAGAAAGTTTCCAAAGACTGGCATCCCTGATGCTCTAGAAACCAAAGTCACGGTAAAGGGCATTTAATGATCAAAATTAATTAAATAAAAATTAATTATCTATAATAATTTATTTAGAAAATTTAAAAATAAATCCCAGAAATTCAGGGGGCTTACATCCTACCCACCTTATAAAAATTTCCTCGAAATTAAAGGTTGGTAATGGGGTTAAAACAGGATAGAAGATTTAGGCAATATTTTAGGCACGATCCAAGAATGACGAGTTTTGCACGACCAAGATAATAAATTCAAAAATGTTCAGGCATGATGAGGGATTTGGCACGATAGAATCATGATATGAACAAAATCATATGTGCATGATTTCAGGAATAAGTCAAGTCATTGGGGCACGATTTTAGAGACGATTATGGGAATCGACGATATAAATGAAGTTCAAGTACGGGGTGATCTGTAGGACTTAGGTTGATGGAAATCAACATGAAAGTCGTACAGGCCCGATCAAGATGAAAAGCTAACCATGACCAAAACAAGGTTTGGCATGATTGGAATTTATAGTCACAGCTTGTAGGTTAGCACAAAGCCGCGACTAGAAAAATCAAGAATCGTTCGATTATGAACAAGTCAGAATCAGGTCAAAACATCGATAAATATGATCCAGGTCGAAGAAATTAGATTTTTGGGTAGATCGGCACGATCAAGTTAAAAATGATGTGATTAGGCATTGTTAGAAATAACAATACTTAGCACAAACAGTGATCAAGAATTTAACCACCTGGTCATGAGTGAAATCAAGACCCAGACGCGTTCAAGAATTTTGGAATGATTAACCACTTAGGCATGAAGTAGAGTAGCGCGACGAAAATCGCAAACCTAGTCATGATCAGGAATGAAACCTGAGCACGAGTGACTAGAGAATCAAAATTCAAGTACGAAGGAGCTCTATTTCGACACAGTCGATTAGGGTTCAAGATTTTTAGCCCGATTTGAGGGTTAAGATTATCAAGATCATAAAAATCAAAGTCGGATAGTCATGATCTAAAACAGGGCTAAGAGAAGCAAATGGAGAGAAAAATTTGAGTATAGCATGATTTGAGAGATAGATTTGATAGAAATCAGATTATAGGTCACGTAAGCACGATCAAGATCCAAGTTCAGTTGTGAATGACGAATAAATCATGAATTCAGAATCAAGGTCTTAAAAGCACAATTTAGGAAGGAACCCAAGTCAATTAGGCACGGTAGAAAGTCAAACATGTTTAATTCTAACACGACTAATTTCGTAGTCACACTAGTTAGTCGTGATTGAAAGTCAAAAAATTTAGGCACGAGTTTGAGGCAAGATAAAATATATAGTTATGATCTTTAAAATCACGGTCAAGGAAATCCCAAGTTGTCTTAGTCATGCCAATTCATCTAGGCACGACTAATCAAAAGGAATTTGGATGTAATCAGGAAATGAAATCAAGGTCGAAAAGAGTTTAGACACGAGTGTCCAAAATCCAAACATGATCAAATCGGGAGTCAATGCACGAGGGTTAATAGCATTGAAATCCAACCACGATAAAGAAATTAGTCTCAACACGATCTAAGTTGATCAACTTTCGAATAAATTAGAATTTGGGCAAGATGGAGAATAAGATCAACGAAGGCTGGGCACGAGCATCCAAGGATGAAAATCCAAGTCACAAAGGAATTTGAAGTCATCTAAAGTCTAGTCAGCAACCATGACTCTTTGTCACGATAAACAAGATGACCAAAATCGATTGGTCAAAATCAGAGAAGATCAAATCTTACGATATTGAATTTTAGAAACAGTTCAAGGATAAGGAACTGGATTTCTTCTGTTATGGAAGAAAACCCAAATATAGGATTGTAGAAGGAAGTCGGGGTAATCATCTTGCTTTGCTTTGACTACTACCAAGATCCAATGTCTACTCCGAAACAGATGATTACGATACTTCCTCGACTTTTTCCAAGATAAAAAGATACAAGAGCTCAAAAGATTTTAAAGTGTAGATGACAGAAGTAGATATGAGATAGTTGATCGATATAATTAAGACATAACTAAACAAGGCAAAGAAAATGACGGTAAGATGAGAAAATCATCATGCGATGGGAGATAAAATAATGATAAACAAGAAATAATGGTAGGAATTATCTTGCTCAAGTGGTAAAAGAAGTAAATCAACTTAAGATATGACCTGATAACCATACACGTCTATCCAAAATCATGTTGCCAGAATTTACGCCACGCCAGTAAACATAGTTGCAATAACGATAGAGTCCATAACTAAGGTATACACCCTATAATCATGTCATCTAGATTCCTTACCACGCCAACCGGTATGGCTGCAAGAGAATCTAAATGCCATAACTAGGATAGTATATCCAAAATCAGGCTCCATGTCCTTGTCAGGCTAGCTAATATGACTGTGATAAATTCTAAACTCCATAAATAAAGTAGACATTTATCGTTCTCATCGTCCTCATCAAATATGTTTATCAGAATATCTTAACTCAATCCAGAGAAACTTATCTTCAACAAAATCAAAATTGAAGTCAACAACGAACATCAAGATTCAAAATTTTCAACAACGAATCAAGGATAAGTAGATAGAAACTAGCGAAAACAGATCCCGAGGTAGAGTTTAGAAGAAAATTCTCAGGAGATGTCCAAAGGTACTATCTAGGTCAAGATAAAATGAAATTATTGGAATATAATCTAAAACAATCTCAAACTGATAAGAGACTGGCAAATCATATTCTCGTCTCAACCTAGAAGATATATAAGTCCAACTTATACCTTCCCTCTGGGATCCACAAACTCATTCCAAAGAAAGAATACAGTTGATAACGGACAGATATTTCAGAAATCAGGATGGATAGAAACAAATGAGAAAAGTTTCGAAAAGTTCGAAATAAGATTCCCAGGGGTCATCCCTGGAATCTACAAAGAGTTCCTAATATGTGACTGAGTACAAAATTTCTAAAATATTCCATAACACAACCTTAATCCTAGGGCAGGCTCGCAGTAGTACAGAAAAGCTCAAGTACTATCACGACTTCGCATTAATTGCAAAGACTGACCTGTATGGGCCACCACTAAAAACGTGTCACGATCCGCACCCGGATATACGGATACGAATATGTGGGCCACGCCCAACCTACGCCACAGTATCGACGGTAGAACAATGTCTAGTACCCAATAAATATACACTACATCTAGAAGGTCCATGAACTACAAATGTACTCAATCACAACCTAACATCTAAAGAAGATAAGATATGAAAGATAACTAGGGCACAAGAACAATTAGAAACTACTAGAAAAATCATAAGACAGGAAAATAAAGAAGGAAAATAAGACAAACTAAGGATAACTACCAGGCAACTCACATAGAAGAATAGTGAGATCCACCTCAGCTAGCAACATCATGAAGTCCAATAATGGCATAACAACTCCTAAAATATTATCAACGTATCCAGTCAGGATGGGAATGAGTACATAAACTAATAACAGTTTCATAGTATTGACAAATGCTGTAAGAGACAATCATAATGGAATACAAGATGATATATTAAGACCGTAAGTAAAATAAGATATATAAACTGGAAATCATGTCAAGGTGAATCACGCGAGAAAAGTAAGCTGAACTGTAATATGTAACTGATGTAATAAATGTAAAATGTGCCTCGAATATTATAGTATAATATGATCGGTAAGGGTCAAGATCAGGCTTCCAGCCGACCGGCTACAAGTACGTGGACTCGGTCCGGCCGGGATGGAAAGTTATGGAACAAGTAGTAGCACAGGTCAGGCTATACCCATCGTGAGGTGAGGGTATAGCTATGATACAAATAGTAGCTCAAGATGGGCATTGATCACACTATCTATAAAATTCTCCATTTCCCGAATAGTATACGAATTCGGACATAGCACGTCATGGCACGAGATTCCCTAAGAAGGTAGCTACTCCTTCTCAGGAATCAGTGTTAATACAAGTACAAGAACAAGATCGAGCAAGTACCAGTATCCCAAGAAAATCCAAGAATGACATCTCATGACAGGAATCCGGTATATACTAGTCCGTTCACCATCGTGTCGAAAATCAAGTAAAATACTATAACTGAATCGGATACAAAAAATATCAAGACAAGGAACTACTATCAGAGAATGTACTCGCCTGCGGTCCTGAGCTGTCAAATGGGGTCGATGCTCAGAGTGATGCCACAGACCTAAAGATAAGATATATATAAGCTAATTAGGGTTCAACTGTGTTAGGCTTGATTCTATAGTATAAGCTACGTAATCTAGGTCAGACTCAGTCAACTAAGTCAAACTAGGTCACACTGAGTCACACTAGGTCAAACTAGGTCAATGGTTGACTTACCGTTGACTTTTGGTCAACTGGTCAACTTTAGTCAACTCTTGGTCAAACTAGGCTAATGTTGACTAACAGTTGACTTTTGGTCAAAATAGTCAACCGTGGTCAACCAAGGTCAAAACTAGTATAACCTAGGCCAAATGTTGACTCTACTTTGCCGTTCAGTCAAAGTAGTTAACCATGGTCAAACAGGGTCAAAACTAGTCTCTATAAACATCTACAGGGTCAACATATCAATTTCAGTGATGGTGAAATCACTGAAATCGATGGATCTCAAAATACAAACAAAAGAGAAAGATTATAATAATAGGGTGAACACCTACAAATGTTGTCGGATGGTGAAACAACCATCACCAATGTGTCTAGAATGGTTAAATTAGCTAGGATAGCCTATCCATAAGTCCAATTTGGACACAGGGGCAAAAAGATAATTTCGGTCCAAAATGGTGTCCGTGTCGGACCCACTTTGTACCGAAAATGTGCCAGAATAAAAGTGCACTAAAACTAATAAATTATATGTCCACGAATCCAGAATAATGATACGAACTCAACGGTATATCCGAAATTGGATTCCGATGACCCGATCTCAGATTGGTTCGTTGACCCGGATATTGGAATCCGATTTGTACGGAAAAGCGTGTCAGAGCCAATGTCCTCAAAACTCAGCAAATTATATGTCAACGAGTTCAGAATGATGATACAAACCCAACGGTATATCCAGAATTGGATTCCGATGAGCCGATATCAAAATGACCCATTGACCCGGATATTGGTATCCGACTTGCACCGAAATACGTGCCAGAACGAATGTCCACTAAAACTAGCAAATTATATGTCAATGCGTCCAGAATGACGATACGAACTCAACGGTATATCCAAAATTGAATTCCGATGAGCCGGCGTCAAAAAGTCTCGTTGACCCGGATTGTGGGGCCCGCTTTGTACCGAAATACGTGCCAGGGCCCACGTCCTTCAAATCTAACAAACTTTATATGAAAACGTGCCAGAATGACGCCACGAGTCTACTGGTGGTGTCAGAAATTGAATCCGGAGTCCCGGGTTCAAAAATAGAATTTTACAAGTGCAAAATTAAGAATTCGGATGGCCAACTTTGACATCGAATTCGACCAACCAAACGTGCTCATAATGAAACAAAATTTAAGGGACATGAAGAGGGTTATACCAGCTACGCATAGGAACCAGTGGCACGTCATACGGAGCTGCGACGGAGGAGATAAGAATCGACGAAGTTGGCTCCACAAAACTGTCCAAAAATAACATAATTTAAAGCGTCAACTTGGTGGCCGGTTTTGATGTATCAAACGATAAAATTAACGGACGAAACTTGAGGGGAGTGAATAGGTATATACCGAAATTGTGGCGGAGCAAAGAAATTGCTGATCCAACGGTCGAATTTTTCGAAAAATGTGTACGAAGTCGCTGCCTCGAAGCGTACATTCTGAGTTGATTTCGAGCTCGCGCCGACAGAATCCCGTGCCAAACGCACGAATCGGCTTCGATACACGTCGAAGAGGGGAGCGGTGACTGCTGAGGTGTACCTGGGGGTTCGCCCAGCCTGGGCGAGGCGACCACGACGGCCGTGGCACCGGCGGTCGACGGCGGTTGACGGCGTACGACCCACGCTGTCGTGCGCGCGCTGCTAGCCTCGCGCATTGCTGCTCTCATAGCAGCAGCTGGCTGAACGCGCATGGCCGCGCGTGGGGTGGCTGCGGTGGTGGGGCCTGCCACACGGTGGCACGCGGCGGCGGCGGTTTGTCGCGACGGTGGCGTACTGCCGGTCGGGCTCGGGTGTAAGCACAGAAAGAGGAGGAGAGGAAGAAGAATTGAAGGTGGAGATGGAAAAATATAATGGTAATGGTGAGGATGATGATGTTGGTGTTGAAAAAGAAGTAGAAGTATGGAGGAGGAGTGTTGTGCTGTGGAGGGAGAGGGAAGAGAGAGATATTAAAAAGAGAGTGTGTTGAGAGAGAGGTCGGTTAGAGAGGGGGTGCTTGTCGGCTGTGAGAAAGAGGGGGGGAAAGAGTGTGATGATGGTGATGGGTGAGAGAGAGAAAGAGTGTGTGTGTTAGATTTAAAAGAGGGAGAGAGGGAGGAAGAGATTTATATACATGTAAAAGAGAGAGAGAGAGAGAGAAAAAAAGAGAAAGAAGAGAGAGGGGTCTTGTTCGGCCACATGGGGGGTTAGCTGGTATAGGAGTGTGGAGAGAGAGTGAGGGATTTAAATGAAGAAAGAGAGGGTGAGTGTAATATATATATATATATATATATATATATATATATATATATATATATATATATATATATATATATATATATATATATAATAGAGAGAGAAAATGAGATATTTGTGTAAAGAGGAGGATATTTTGTGTAGAAAAAAGACAAACACAATAGTGGTGTGTATGGGTAGTCATGATAGGGCATACACCAAATTAGATTGGGTGTTGGGCCAAGTTTGGACAGGCTTGGGGCCAAGATTTAATTAAAATAATAAATTAAACCAATTAAAATCACGGATGAAATGGGAGCACAAGGAAGATCAATTTGGTGGCACGCAAGTGGCACGTGCATAGTAGACTCAAAATGGGCCAGAGTCATGTATTGGGTCGATTGGAATGGACCGATGTCGGGCCCGAAAATTAAGTTGGATGTTAAGTCACGAATTACGACAGACAATAAATTGTTCTAAATTGACCCAAAAGTTGTACGAAGCAAATGGAGCCCAAGGAAACAAGTTCGAGTGGGACACGATATATCAATATGAAGATAATCTCATCTACTACAAACTTCAAGAAGAAAGTTTCCAGAGACTGGCATCCCTGATGCTCTAGAAACCAAAGTCACGGTAAAGAGCATTTAATGATAAAAAATTAATTAAATAAAAATGAATTATCGATAATAATTCATTTAGAAAATTCAAAAATAAATCTCAAAAATTCAGGGGGCTTACAGACCCACCATCAGTCTCCATGCAGGTGCAATATGCATCGAGAAGGATAGTCCGAAGCAATAGCCCGAGTCTCATCCTCAGGAGCCAGAAATCAGAAGAGATGCCAAGAGATGACATCTGTTGTAAGAGTTGGTTTTGTATATAAATGGATGTAATGTATGGGAACGGGATCATTGTAATCTGTAAAGTTCTAAGAGAATGTAATATTATATCAGAGAGAATCGAGAGCTTGTAATCTGTTCAAATAAAATCAATAAAGAGAATTGTTTCTTATTACCATTATATTTAATGCATGTATTCTAAAATATGTCTGCTGCTGCTTCAATTATCTGCAATATGTTTCGCTGCGTATTGTCAATCTTGTCTATCTTGTCTTGCTTCAGGTCTTGGCCTTGTGCAAGCGCAACTTAGGCTTGCACGACATCACGCCTTAGCGAGGACGATCGATCTCGAAGAGTCCGAAGCGAGGACTCTGCGGGATCGGGGCATGACACCGGCCAGCAGCCCCGCCAGCTCCGCCGTTCTGCGTACCCGCTTTCCGAGTCCGAGGCTTCCCCTCGGTACTCCGTCGTCAGCCTTTCGGTAATCCCGAAACCCTCTGTTAATTTTTAGAATACAAAACACATTCTTGTTCCGACCGAAATTGACAGAATAAAGCTCTGTCAATTTCGGATAGATATATAGTTAGTTTCCAAATTTGTGACCATGTGATTTTGTAATAGAATTTTTAATAATTAATTAATGTGACGTTTAGATTATTATTTCTAATAATTATGCCGCATTATATAAATTGTTATATTAATTAGTAAGCTATTGGATTTAATGACTGACGTTAAATGATTTACTAAACGTTAATTACGAGTATCGTAGAAATTGTGTTAGTTTAGATTTAATGTAAACCCCTGTCCTGAATTTTTTTTAGTAATTTTAAATTTTATTTTATTATTAATTGGATCTAAGATAGTGATTTTAGTTTTTGCAAGCATTTTTACACTAGCATAAATATTTAATTTCTAGAGGTTTATTCATAGAGGATATGTATGTATATATACATATACATATATATATATATATATATATATATATATATATATATTTTATATATATATATATATATATATATATATATATATATATATATATATATATATATATATATATATATAACTAGCATGAGATAATGATTATGCAAAAACCATTTATAGAGAGACTTAAGTGCAAAAGGGGCATATTTAAACTTCTCCTAGCCGTAGGCTCCAGCCTGTAGATAGATTCAAATCACCTGCTGTCACCCCCGTTTTTTGTTCTACGTATTTCCAGTATACGTATACGAAATCCTGACATGTATTTTTATTTTCCTGTCTGGCTAGCTAATTTCAGTTTAATCTTGATTAGGTTCATCATAGCATGTAATGGTTTAACTTGGTTTATTTTGGGTTGGCTTGGTTTATTCTTTGGTTTATCATGTTAAACCCACCACTATCCTCCTTTATAACCCACCTAACTTTTCTCTCTCCTCCACTTTCTCATTAACTCTTCTTCCTTCTCCATTAAACCCACCACCAACCAAGAACACCCCTTAGACAAGTGCAACTTGCTTCCACAAGAGAGCCTATTTTTATTGTTCCATTAGCTTCTCCTCATGTTTCTAAGACACATTAGAAATTGTCATTTTTCATTTTGAGGCTTTAATTTTTGTAGATCTAGAAATTAGTTATTTTTAGATTTCGGTAGTTTTGATCAATCAAACTTTCTTATTTTCAAGTTTTGATGGTTCCATATTGTAGAGAATTTTATTCTACCCAATTTTGACCTTTGAAAAGTTGGATTTAGACTTGTTTTGATCAAGTTATGGACTTTTGAAGTTTTAGGTTCAAACCATGGAGTTCTTGCTGATTTGGAGAAGACAGTGAGCAGTGTGCGCGATCTTTTTAGCTTGCGTCGCTGAGTTGTGCGTGCTCTTTAGCGCAGCGCAGTCGGACTCATACGCTGCCTTTTGGAAGCGTATGTCTTGCATACGCTGACTTGGGTGACAAGGAGTCGTATGGACTCATACGCTGCCTTTTGGAAGCGTATGTCTTGCATACGCTGACTTGGGTGACAAGGAGTCGTATGGACCTCATACGCTGCCTTTTGGAAGCGTATGCCTTGCATACGCTGACTTGGGTGACAAGGAGTCGTATGGACCTCGTACGCTGACCTGAGCGTATGCTGACTGAGCGTATGCTGACTGAGCGTATGCTGACCTGAGCGTATGCTGACCTGAGCGTATGCTGACCTGAGCGTATGCTGACTGAGCGTATGCTGACCTGAGCGTATGCTGGCTGAGCGTATGCTGACCTGAGCGTATGCTGACCTGAGCGTACGCTGACCTGAGCATATGCTGACTGAGCGTATGTTGACCTCAGCGTATGCTGACCTGAGCGTATGCTGACTGAGCGTATGCTGACCTGAGCGTATGCTGGCTGAACGTATGCTGACCTGAGCGTATGCTGACTGAGCGTATGCTGACCTGAGCGTATGCTGACCTGAACGTATGCTGACTGAGCGTATGCTGACCTGAGCGTATGTTGACTGAGCGTATGCTGACCTGAGCGTATGCTGACCGAGCGTATGCTGACCTGAGCGTATGCTGACTGAGCGTATGCTGACCTGAGCGTATGCTGACTGAGCGTATGCTGACCTGAGCGTATGCTGGCTGAGCGTATGCTGACCTGTGCGTATGCTGACTGAGCGTATGCTGACCTGAGCGTATGTTGACTTGAGCGTAGCCTGACTTGAGCGCAGCCTGATGTTTAGGCGCAACTGGACCTGACCCTACTTGCCTTGCATGATTAGTGACCCACCGTGGTGCACTCTTGACAAGTAATTTAACATGATAATTCTTGATGGTGGTCCGTTGTGACGCACCCTTGCCTTGATAAGTAATCTTGATAAGCAACCCGACATGATAACTGTGATACGCTGTTGCGACAGCTAACCTGACATGCTAAGTGAATTCTTGACACCGTGGGTGATTGTATTGAATATGCTTGTATAAGCAACCAGTCTTGTCTCGCATCATGTCTAGGACATGTATCCCTGGTTACCACGGTCAGGGATTCATACCGAATCTGACTAGGTTAATGACTAGATTGATCAAGTAGAGCATATAGAGAGGTATTCCGGCTACAAGCAATCCCGTTATCTGGGCGCCTTCCTTGATGGACTTGTAGCCTACCGACGAGTAGGGCACATTTCCAGCTCACTGCTATGTGGGGCACTACATGAAACGATTACTATGCACACCGTCATGTGTTGCATCCAAGTCACCTAACAAGGCATGATAACTCTCAGCTTGAACCTTGCGTCTGGATAACCTGGATAGTCTGCAGGGCTTGTGGCCGTAGGCGTACCTCATTGCATCTTGCTAGTAACTAAGCTTGTGATAACCCTAGTTAGTTAAGTATCAAGCCGTACTCTTTGCTTGGCCGTGAATGATGGATGGAGTCCTACCTTGTTTAGTCTTGCCTAGATCCAGTGCATGGATATCTCCGGACATGCTTGTCTATGCTTTACTTTATCGATAATTGGTTCGAGGCTAAGTTCTGTTCTGGTGAAGGGTTACAACCCCGGTCCTTGTTTGGTTTACGGGTTGTAACTTGGGTACCGGAATAGTCCTCTAGTTATCTTATCGTTTATCATCCTGTTTTCTTTAACTCATGTCTTATGTTATTTCACCTATAATTTATGTGCTGACATGCTGGTTTTAGTTCTTAAGTGAAGCCCCCTTTGTGGCACTTGCTCTTTCTGGGGTCTGACCCAGCTAGTTTTGTATGGCCAGATTTCGGAGCAGCTACCGAGGATCTCCCAACCTTCCTGCCAGATGGTGAACACTAGAAGGAATCCGGGCAATGAGTGGGTTTTTATTTTGCTCTCCCACTCCCTTGTAAAAATATCCTTTTGAGGCGTTTAGCCACTGAGCAAGTGTTAGCTCGTTTGCAACTTTACTTACTGTCTGCCTACGGGCTGTAGCATGATTGACAAATCCTAGGGTTGATCATGTATGACTTAAACTCTTGCTAGTCTTCGTATTTTGTATGACTAGCTTCATGATCATCTGAATATGTAATGTATGGGATGCCTTACTTTGTATGTCTGATGATCTACCATCTTGTTATATCTACTTGTTGCTTGAGATTGAGACACTAGGCTTGTTATTGACCTTAAGAGACTGATGGCTTGTAGTAAACCCTCATGCATTTAGACAGCCGTGACCGTATTGCGATGTGAGATTCACTTCAATGTACGTAGCTGGCTGTGTCTGTCCCCCGCTCTCCAGTATTCTGGTTCTGGGGTGTGACACGGTTTAAGTGGTGGCCCATGCAGGTCTTGTAGATCAAGATGTGTGAGGGTTTTACCGGATAGATGTCTCAATCAGCACTCGCCCTTGATCTCTATTCGTGCCTTCTGATCCTTCAGAATCCTTGACCTGATCACATGTTTATATCCTCGATCTATCATGGTCCTTTCTTATTGTTCCCTATGTCGTTTCCTTCAGCGGCATTGTTCCTGGTCCTACCGATCAGCAAGGCGGAGCACCTCCAGTGGACCAACAGCAACCTGGAGACCAATCCCAGCACTCTGGAGCGGCCTCCCGAGTCATGCATTCCGGGGACCCCGAGCCCCCAGTTCAGCCAGTCCAGCCTGCAGAGCCTGACGATGGCACCTTGGTGGGTCTCATCAGGACATTGCTTGCGTCTCAAGATCGTCAGGGCGATGCCCTGCACCAGGCAGTACAAGATGCCATGGGCCGTGTTGGTTATCAAGGGAACAGTGCGGCTAGCAGTTTCAAGCGCCTCAACCCTCCCTTCTTTGATGGGAGTGAAGACGCTATTGCAGCTGATGCTTGGCTCCAGGACATTGAGATTATCTTAGATGCAGCCAAGACTCCAGAAGGAGAGAAGGTAGCAGTGGTGCGTCTACAGTTATTTGACCTAGCCCGCACCTGGTGGGCGATGATAGCGGTTGGATTGGCAACGCCTGTCCCGTGGGCGGTATTCAGTGACAAGTTTCAGATCAAGTACTTCGATGCTGTGGCTCGGCACGACCTACAGACGAAGTTCACCAATCTCAGACAGATGAGCAGGACGGTCGATGGATATGCGGCCGAGTTTTCAAGACTGAGTCGGTTTGCTCCCACTTTTGTGGCAACCGAGTTTGATCGAGCGCAGCGGTTCTAGCAGGGACTCCACCTAGAGATCATTCTAGCAGTGGAGCAGTTTGAGCATCAGACCTTTGATGCTGTTTTACGGGCAGCTAAGAGGCATGAGTATACCTCGCAGAGAATTGTAGACAGAACTGGAGGACGAAAGCGGTCCCATGGTCAGATGATCCAGTCTTCAGCCCCAGCCCCCGCAGCTAGGGCCTTGACCATTGGAGCTCCGAGGAGGGCAGCATCAGTTACGTCAGTTCAGCATTCGACTCCGACGTATCCTCAGCAGCAGAAGCGGAGGCAGTCTTCCACAATGGGCTGCACTCATTGTGGGAAGCCAGGGCATGTAGTGTCAGAATGTCGCCGAGCACAAGGATTGTGTTTGGCTTGTGGGGCACCGGATCACATGATAGGGTCCTGCCCACAGAGAGCCGGTTCATCCTCATCGGCCCAGACTAGTCCTTCGGTGAGGGGACCAGCACCAGTGCAGCAGCAGCAGTATCAGCCTCCGAGGCCATTGTCGCCTCAGGCTCAGGCATTCCAGCAGCAGCGACCGCAACAGTATGCCCAGGTCCAAGCTCAGGTTCAGAACCGCCAGAGAGGTTTCCAGCAGAGGGGACCAGCACCCAGAGGGCACGGTCAAGCGATGGCTTTGACCGTAGAGGAGGAGTTGGCATCAGGTGAGGTGGTGGCAGGTACCATTCTCGTCAACTCTTTTTCTGCATCCGTATTATTTGATTCAGGTGCATCGCATTCATTTATGTCTGCACGATTCACGACACAGATAGGACTGGAGCCCGAGTCATTATCAGTAAGGCTCAATATACTTACTGGTAACGGACTGGTGGGTGTAGATAGGGTATTTTCCTCGTATCGAATCGTAGTTAGCGGTTGAGAGTTTCCCGCTAGGTTGATAGAGTTCCCGATGGCCGATTATGATGTAGTCCTAGTAATGGATTGGTTGCGGGACCAGTATGCTAGAATAGATTGCCATGTCGGCAAGATTATTTTTAGTATTCCCGGTGAGCCAGAGTTTTCATTTTCTCGAGGCAGAGTAGAACCTTCTTCTCCAGCATTGCGGATGACCGTAGCAGCAACAGTTCAGTTTTCCAGAGTTGTAGAAGAGTTTCCTGACGTATTTCTCGAAGAGCTTCCAGGTATGCCCCCAGAGAGAGAGATAGAGTTCACTATCGACTTGATTCCAGGGACGGCACCAGTGTCAGAAAGAGTCTATAGGATGGCACCATCAGAGTTGGAGGTCCTGTACAAGATGATTGAAGAACTTAGAACCAAGGGATTTATTCATGCTAGCGGATCACCTTGGGGAGCTCCGATACTTCTTGTGAAGAAGAAGGATGGTTTGTCAAGATTATGTGTTGATTATCGTACCTTGAACTCTGTAACAATTAAGAACAGATATCCTTTACCAAGGATAGATGATTTATTTGATCAGCTCAAGGGAGCGGCAGTATTCTCGAAGATTGACTTGCGGTCAGGGTACCATCAGATCAGAGTCAGAGAGCAGGACATCCCGAAGACAGCATTCAGATCGAGGTATGGACATTGGAAGTTCCTTGTTATGCCATTTGGAGCGACCAATGCGCCGACCGTATTCATGGACCTCATGAATCGTATCTTCATGTCCTATTTGGACCAGTTCGTGATAGTATTCATAGACGACATCTTAGTCTATAACGAGAACGAGGCAGAGCATGAGCAGCATCTTCGTGTAGTTCTTCAGATTCTCAGGGAGCACCAGTTGTATGCGAAGTTCAGTAAGTGCGAGTTTTGGTTGGATCGTATCTCGTACTTGGGTCATATCATCACCAGAGGTAGAGTGGAAGTTGATACCCAGAAGATAGTGGCTATAGAGACATGGCCAGTACCTAGCACCGTTGCAGAAGTTCGGAGTTTCCTCGGATTGGTCGGCTATTACCGACGCTTTGTGTCAGACTTTGCTCGGATTTCAGCACCACTGACGCAGTTGACCCATAAGGATGTACAGTTTGCTTGGACAGCAGAGTGTCAGAGTTCATTTGAGAAGTTGAAGCGGAGATTGATGACGGCCTCCATTCTCACTCTTCCCGACGGGACGGAAGGATTTTCAGTTTATTGCGACGCATCCGGCAAGGGATTAGGATGTGTCTTGATGCAGCATGGTAAGGTAATCGCTTATGCGTCACGTCAACTTCGTGACCATGAGAGGAATTACCCAACCCATGACCTGGAGTTAGCAGCCGTAGTTTTTGCATTGAAACTTTGGAGACATTATTTGTATGGAGATCGGGTAGAGATTTTCACCGACCACAAGAGTCTGAAGTATGTGTTTACCCAAAAGGATCTTAATATGCGTCAGAGGAGATGGCTAGAGCTACTTGTGGATTATGACATCAGCTTGCAGTATCATCCTGGGAAGGCCAACGTGGTAGCAGATGCATTGAGCAGGAGAGCTGGAGTTTATTTTCTAACGGCACAGCCAGAGTTGTTAGCAGATCTTCAGAAGATGGGTATTGAAGTTGTTCTTCCTTCCAGTGTGGCATTGATGGCCAGTATGTAAGTTCAGTCCATTATAGTTGAGAGGATCAAGTTAGCTCAGTCCACGGACTCTAAGCTTCAGCGGCTTAGGACAGAATGTGTGGCAGGACAGAGACCAGAGTTATGCATTCATGAAGATGGTATACTCCGACATGGGAGGCGTCTTTGTGTACCCAGTGGTGATATCAGACAGGAGATCATGGCAGAAGCCCACAGTTCTCAGTATTCCATTCACCCCGGCGGTACGAAGATGTATCGTGATATTCGACAGCATTTTTGGTGGAATGGCATGAAGAGGGAGATAGCCCGGTTTGTCTCTCGTTGTTTAGTTTGCCAACAAGTTAAGGCTGAATATCAGAGACCAGTTGGACTTTTTCAACCTTTACCGATCCCAGAATGGAAATGGGAGCACATTACCATAGATTTTGTAACTGGATTACCTAGATCTCCAGCTGGGAGAGATGCCATCTGGGTTATAGTTGATCGTCTCACGAAGGTAGCTCATTTTTTTCCTTTCAGAATCGGCCAGTCGACGGATCAGCTTGCAGAGATGTACCTCAGGCAGATAGTCAGATTGTATGGAGTGCCAGTCAGTATTGTGTCCGACAGAGATTCAAGATTCACCTCGCACTTTTGGCGAAGTCTTCAAGAGAGTTTGGGGACTCGTCTCAAGTTCAGTTCAGCCTACCATCCGCAGACAGATGGTCAGTCCGAACGCACGATCCAGACTCTTAAAGACATACTGCGGTCATGTATACTCGACTTCGGTGGTTCGTGGAAAGATCACTTGTATCTCGTGGAGTTCTCCTATAACAACAGTTTCCAGGCTAGTATCCAGATGGCACCTTTCGAGGCCTTGTACGGCAGGAAGTGCAGATCTCCTTTAGCTTGGGACGATATCGGTGAGAGGTAAATGCTTGGACCAGAGATGGTGATGCAGACTATTGAGGTGGTCAGACAAGTCAGAGATCATCTTCGAGTTGCCCAAGATCGCCAGCGTCATTAGGCCGATTCCCATCGGTGCCCTCTTGAATTTTCTGTCGGCGACCACGTATTCCTTAGGATCTCGCCTACCCGTGGCGTCATTCGATTCGGCGTGCGGGGAAAGCTCAGTCCTAGGTATATAGGGCCGTTTGATATCCTTGAGCGAGTAGGTGATGTGTCCTATCGTCTCGCTCTTCCACCGTCGTTGCGTGAGGTGCATGATGGCTTCCATGTATCCCAATTATGACGGTATATCCCGGATCCGAGTCATGTCCTTGATCATTCGGAATTGGTTGTTGGTACCAACCTTTCGTAGGAGAGACCCGTATCCATATTGGACCGGAGGGAGAAGATACTCAAGAATAAGACTATCAAATTAGTCCGTGTTGCTTGGGGTCATCACTCTTTGGGTGAGTCAACGTGGGAGCGTGAGGATGATATCCGATCGTGATATCCCGACCTGTTTGACTCGTAAGGTATAATGTCTTTCTTATGCCTTATGCTTAAGTTCCTTGCTTGCATGAATGATTGCTTGATTGACTACTAGTCCTATATTGTCTGCAATTGATATAGCTTGTTCGACATCTCTAGCCTCTTGATTAAATTCCGAGGACGAAATTCTTTTAAGGTGGGTAGAGTTGTCACCCCCATTTTTCGTTCTACGTATTTCCAGTATACGTATACGGAATCCTGACATGTATTTTTATTTTTTTGCCTGGCTAGCTAATTTCAGTTTAATCTTGATTAGGTTCATCATAGCATGTAATGGTTTAACTTGGTTTATTTTGGGTTGGCTTGGTTTATTCTTTGGTTCATCATGTTAAATCCACCACCATCCTCCTTTATAACCCACCTAACTTTTCTCTCTCCTCCACTTTCTCATTAACTCTTCTTTCTTCTCCATTAAACCCACCACCAACCAAGAACACCCCTTAGGCAAGTGCAACTTGCTTCCACAAGAGAGCCCATTTTTATTGTTCCATTAGCTTCTCCTCATGTTTTTAAGACACATTAGAACTTGTCATTTTCCATTTTGAGGCTTTAATTTTTGTAGATCTAGAAATTAGTTATTTTCGGATTTTGGTGGTTTTGATCTATCAAACTTCCTTGTTTTCAAGTTTTGATGGTTCCATGTTGTAGAGAATTTTATTCTACCCAATTTTAACCTTTGAAAAAGTTGGATTTGGACTTGTTTTGACCAAGTTATGGACTTTTGAAGTTTTAGGTTCAAACCATGGAGTTCTTGCTGATTTATAGAAGATAGTGAGCAGTATGCGCGAGCTTTTTAGCTTGCGCCGCTGAGTTGCGTGCGCTCTTTAGCGCAGCGCAGTCTGACTCATACGCTGCCTTTTGGAAGCGTATGTCTTGCATACGCTGACTTGGGTGATAAGGAGTCGTATGGACTCATACGCTGCCTTTTGGAAGCGTATGTCTTGTATACGCTGACTTGGGTGACAAGGAGTCGTATGGACCTCATACGCTGCCTTTTGGAAGCGTATGCCTTGCATACGCTAACTTGGGTGACAAGGAGTCGTATGGACCTCATACGCTGACCTGAGCGTATGCTGACCTGAGCGTATGCTGACTGAGCATATGCTGACCTGAGCGTATGCTGACCTGAGCGTATGCTGACTGAGCGTATGCTGACCTGAGCGTATGCTGACCTGAGCGTATGCTGACTGAGCGTATGCTGACCTGAGCGTATGCTGGCTGAGCGTATGCTGACCTGAGCGTATGCTGACCTGAGTGTACGCTAACCTGAGCGTATGCTGACCTGAGCGTATGCTGACCAGAGCGTATGCTGACTGAGCGTATGCTGACCTGAGCATATGCTGGCTGAGCGTATGCTGACCTGAGCGTATGCTGACTAAGCGTATGCTGACCTGAGCGTATGCTGACCTGAGAGTATGCTGACTGAGCGTATGCTGACCTGAGCGTATGCTGACTGAGCATATGCTGACCTGAGCGTATGCTGACTGAGCGTATGCTAACCTGAGCGTATGCTGACTGAGCGTATGCTGACCTGAGCATATGCTGACCTGAGCGTATGCTGACTGAGCGTATGCTGACCTGAGCGTATGCTGGCTGAGCGTATGCTGACCTGAGCGTATGCTGACTGAGCGTATGCTAACCTGAGCGTATGCTGACCTGAGCGTATGTTGACCTGAGCGTAGCCTGACTTGAGCGCAGCCTGATGTTTAGGCACAACTGGACCTGACCCTACTTGCCTTGCATGATTAGTGACCCGCCGTGGTGCACTCTTGACAAGTAATTTAACATGATAATTCTTGATGGTGGTCCGTTGTGACGCACCCTTGCCTTGATAAGTAATCTTGATAAGCAACCCGACATGATAACCGTAATACGCTGTTGCGACAGCTAACCTGACATGCTAAGTGAATTCTTGACACCGTGGGTGATTGTATTGAATATGCTTGTATAAGCAACCAGTCTTGTCTCGCATCATGTCTAGGACATGTATCCCTGGTTACCACGGTCAGGGATTCATACCGAATCTGACTAGGTTAATGACTAGATTGATCAAGTAGAGCATATAGAGAGGTATTCCGGCTACAAGCAATCCCGTTATCTGGGCGCCTTCCTTGATGGACTTGTAGCCTACCGACGAGTAGGGCACATTTCCAGCTCACTGCTATGTGGGGCACTACATGAAACGATTACTATGCACACCGTCATGTGTTGCATCCAAGTCACCTAACAAGGCATGATAACTCTCAGCTTGAACCTTGCGTCTGGATAACCTGGATAGTCTGCAGGGCTTGTGGCCATAGGCGTACCTCATTGCATCTTGCTAGTAACTAAGCTTGTGATAACCCTAGTTAGTTAAGTATCAAGCCGTACTCTTTGCTTGGCCGTGAATGATGGATGGAGTCCTACCTTGTTTAGTCTTGCCTAGATCCAGTGCATGGATATCTCCGGACATGCTTGTCTATGCTTTACTTTATCGATAATTGGTTCGAGGCTAAGTTCTGTTCAGGTGAAGGGTTACAACCCCGGTCCTTGTTTGGTTTACGGGTTGTAACTTGGGTACCGGAATAGTCCTCTAGTTATCTTATCGTTTATCATCATGTTTTCTTTAACTCATGTCTTATGTTATTTCACCTATAATTTATGTGCTGACATGCTGGTTTTAGTTCTTAAGTGAAGCCCCCTTTGTGGCACTTGCTCTTTCTGGGGTCTGACCCAGCTGGTTTTGTATGGCCAGATTTCGGAGCAGCTACCGAGGATCTCCCAACCTTCCTGCCAGATGGTGAACACTAGAAGGAATCCCGGCAATGAGTGGGTTTTTATTTTGCTCTCCCACTCCCTTGTAAAAATATCGTTTTGAGGCGTTTAGCCACCGAGCAAGTGTTAGCTCGTTTGCAACTTTACTTACTGTCTGCCTACGGGCTGTAGCATGATTGACAAATCCTAGGATTGATCATGTATGACTTAAACTCTTGCTAGTCTTCGTATTTTGTATGACTAGCTTCATGATCATCTGAATATGTAATGTATGGGACGCCTTACTTTGTATGTTTGATGATCTACCATCTTGTTATATCTACTTGTTGCTTGAGATTGAGACACTAGGCTTGTTATTGACCTTAAGAGACTGATGGCTTGTAGTAAACCCTCATGCATCTAGACAGCCGTGACCGTATTGCGATGTGAGATTCACTTCAATGTACGTAGCTGGCTGTATCTGTCCCCCGCTCTCCAGTATTCTGGTTCTGGGGCGTGACACCTGCTCCCTTGGCCGATGGTGAATCAGAAGGATTGGATCATATCGAAATCAAATCCGATTTCTCCCAATCCTATTAGAATTCAGGTTATATCTGCTACCTGGATATATATATATATATATGTAGGTGAGATCAGCCGCATCCTCTTCTACAAAACCCTAGCAATCAACTCGTTCCCATGTCGCAAGGAGGAGGAGGAGCAGTCAAGACTGGTATTGGACAGGTAATCCTCTTCTCAATAAAACCTTGTAACGCCCCAGAACCAGAATACTGGAGAGCGGGGGCGTACATAGCCAGCTACGTATATTGAAGTACAACCCATCTCGCTATACGGTTATGGCTGTCTAGATACATGAGGGTTTAACTACAAGCCAACAGTCTCCTATGGTCATGAACAAGCCTATTGTCTCAATCTCAAGCAAGCAATAATAGTTACAAGATGTCAGAGCACCAAATATATAATAGCAAGGCGTCCCATACATTACATATTGATGATCATGAAGCTAGTCGTACAAAATGTCAAGACTAGCAAGAGTTCAGTCATACATGATCAACCCTAGGATCTGTTAATCATGTTACAGCCCGTAGGCAGACAGTAAATAAAGGTGCAATACGAGCTAACACGTGCTCGCCGGCTAAACGCCTCAAAAGAATAATTTTACAATAAAGTGGGAGGACAAAAAGAAATCCACTCATTGCCAGGGTTACGCCTGGTGGTCACCATCTGGCTGGAAGACATGTGGATCCTCTGGTGCTGCTCCGATATCTGGCCACACAAAACCAGCTGGGTCAGACCCCAGAAAGAGCAAGTGCCACAAAGGAGACTTCACTTAGGAACTAAAACCGGCATATCACAATAGAATATTAAAGATAATAAATAAATAAATAACTGATAATAATAGAGATAACAACAGTAAACTGAGTACGAAGAAACCATTCAAGTAGCCAGGTCACAACCCTTAAACCAAACAAGGACCGGGGTTGCAGCCCTTCACCTGAATAGAAATCCCTCTCAAATACTATTGGTACAGTGAAGACAATAAATGAAAAGAGGACACAAAACTGCTCCGGGAGCCAGGTTACAACCCTTAAACCAAACAAGGACCGGGGTTGTAACCCTTCGCCTGAACAGAACTGGACCCCTGATCTTTATTGCTAAGGCCAGTATAAATAATCATGGTATTAAGGTAAGGTAAAACATGACGAACATGGCATGGGGTTGAAATAAAACAATAAACGAAGAGAGGACACAGAACTGCTCCGGGAGCCAGGTTACAACCCTTAAACCAAACAAGGACCGGGGTTGTAACCCTTCGTCTGAACAGAACTGGACACCCGATCGTTATTGTTAAGGCAAGCATCAATAATCATGTCATGTCACAATCTTGCACAGAATCAGGATAAGACTAAGCTGGAATAAACTCCATCCAATCAATCACGGCCAATCAAGAGTACGGCTTGATACTTTTAACTAACTAGGGTTATCACAGGCCTAGTTACTAGCAAGATGCAATGAGATTATCCCAACAGCCACAAGCCCTGCAGACCATCCTGTTATCCAGGTCGAATATCCGTTTATGAAGAATATAACACGTGACTGTGTGCTGGAAATGTGCCCTACTCGTCGGTAGGCTACAAGTCCACTTGAGCGTCCAGATAACGAGATTGCCTGTAGCTGGGAAATCTCTTCATGACTACTGGATTATTCTAGTTATTAGCCTTAGTTGAATTCAGTAGGTACCCATGATCGTGGTATTCAGGGGTGCCTGTCCTAGACATGATGCAAGACAAGACTGGTTTATTTGTACAAGCACAATCGTGCACGGTATCAAGAGGAGGATTACTAGCATGTCGAGATAGCCGTCGCAACGGCGTTCTAGATTACATGTCATGTTTACTTGTCAAGAGTGCGCCACGACGGGCCACTATCATGTTCTATTCTTATATTATAATAAATAAGAAAAACTTGCATAAAATAGCTAATAACATGTTCTTGAAGCCAAGGAAAAGATCTACCACTTTCATGTTGGAAGTTGGGAGAAATTCTGGCCACAAATTGGCCAAATAGGACATAAAATAGCCAAAAACAGCCAAAATAGGCCCTATGTAGCATTCTGCGACACTATTCATCCATGCGGCTGTGGTACTATTCATACGACACTATTCATCTATGCGGCTGTGGTACTATTCATCCATGCGGCTATGGCACTATTCATCCATGCGGCTGCGATACTATTCATGCGGCACTATTTATCCATGCGGCTGTGGCACTATTCATGCGGCACTATTCATCTCATGCGGCTGCGGTACTATTCATGCGGCACTATTCATCCATGCGGCTGCGGTACTATTCATCTCATGCGGCTGCGGTACTATTCATGCGGCACTATTCGTCTCATGCGGCTGCGGCACTATTCATGTGGCACTATTCATCCATGCGGCTGCGGTACTATTCATGCGGCACTATTCATCTCATGCGGCTGCGTTACTATTCATGCGGCTGCGGCACTATTCATGCGACACTATTCATCGTCCCTGCCAAAATCAGGACTGATGAACATAGAAATGGCTAAAAATACCTTTGGCCATAACTTTCTCAAAATAAGTCGAAATCTAACTTTTCAAAGGTCTATTTTGGGTAAAATCGAATTCTCTACAACATGAAACAATCAAAACATGAAAATAATAAATTTTAATAGATCAAAACCCAAAAATGAAAATAATACACACTTAGATCTACTTGAATCCATCCACCAAAATGAAAAATGTCAAGTTCTAAAGTGGCTTAAAATCAAGTAAGGAAGAGAATGGAACAATAAAACTTGAGATCCATCGTGAAGCAAGTTACACTTGCCTAGGACTTGGTAGGTGGGAGGAGTAGATGAAGAAGATGAAGAAAATAAATAAAGAAGTGAATGAAGAGAGAGAGAAGGAGTTGGGTTATATATCAACCCTCTCCATCTCAAACCAAGCCAAGCCAAGCCAAACCAAGTCAAATTGAACCGAACCGATTAATAAACCAAGTCCAGATTAAACCAAGACTATGCTAAACAAAACAAGCCTAACTACGGTCTACCTAATAAATGCCAGAAATCTCGTATACGCATACGAAAATACGTATAACGGGAAACGGGAGTGACAACTCTACCCACCTTAAAAGAATTCTGTCCTCGAAATTAAATTAAAGAGGCTAGAGGTGTCGGGACAAGTTACAATATCAGATGCAATCTACAGCTAAACAATCAATCAAGCAATCAAATATGCAAGCAAGGATTCGAAGTGTAAGGCATAAGAAAGATATTATACCTCACGAGTCAAACAGATCGGGATATCGCGATCGGATATCATCCTCACGCTCCCATATTGACTCACCCAAAGAGTGATGACCCCAAGCAACTCGGACTAACTTTATAGTCTTGTTCTTGGGTGTCTTCTCTCTTCGTTCCAATTGACACGGGCCTCTCTTCATACGAAAGGTTGGTACCAACAACCAATTCCGAATGATCCAGGATGTGGCTCGGGTCCGGAATATACCGTCGCAGTTGGGATACATGGAATACGTCATGTACCTCAGTAGCGATGGTGGAAGAGCGAGACGATAGGATACATCTCTTACTCGCTCCAGAATGTCAAATGGCCCTATATACCTAGGACTAAGCTTTTCCCGTACGCCGAAACGAATGACGCCACGATTAGGCAAAATCCTCAGGAATACATGGTCGTCGACAGAAAACTTAAGAGGGCGCCGATAAGAATCAGTCCAATGACGCTGGCGATCTTGGGCAACTCGAAGATGATCTCTGACTCTCCTGACCACCTCAATGGTCTGAACAATCATTTCTGGACCGAGCATCTGCCTCTCTCCGATATTGTCCCATGCTAGCGGGGATCGACACTTCCTACCATACAGTGCCTCGAACGGTGCCATCTGGATACTAGCTTGGAAACTGTTGTTGTACGATAACTCTACCAGGTGCAGGTGATCTTCCCATGAACCACCGAAGTCGAGTGTACAAGATCTCAACATGTCTTCCAAGGTTTGTATGGTATACTCTGACTGACCATCTGTCTGTGGGTGATACGCTGAGCTGAACTGGAGGCGAGTCCCCAAACTCTCTTGCAAGCTACGCCAAAAGTGTGATGTAAATCTGGAATCTCTGTCCGAGGTGATACTGACTGGTACATCGTGCAATCTGACAATCTGCCGGAGATACATCTCCGCTAGCAGAGCCGTCGACTGACCAACTCTGAAGGGAAGAAAATGAGCTACCTTGGTAAGCCTGTCAACTATAACCCAGATAACATCTCTTCCAGCTGGGGATTTAGGTAACCCAGTTACAAAATCCATGGTAATGTGCTCCTATTTCCATTCTGGGATCGGTAAAGGTTGAAGAAGTCCAACTGGTCTCTGATGTTCAGCCTTAACTTGTTGACAAACTAAACAACGAGAGACAAACCGGGCTATTTCCCTCTTCATGCCATTCCACCAGAAATGCTGACGGATGTCTCGGTACATCTTCGTACCACCGGGATGAATTGAATACTAAGAACTGTGAGCCTCTGTCATGATCTCCTGTCTGATATCACCACTGGGTACACAAAGACGCCTCCCATGTCGAAGTGTACCGTCCTCATGAATACATAACTCTGGTCTTCGTCCTGCCTCACAATCTGCTCTGAGTCGCTGAAGCTTGGAATCTGCTGACTGCGCCATCTGGATCCTCTCGACTATGCTGGACTGAACCTGCATGCTGGCCATCAATGCCACATTGGTAGGAAGGACAACTGTAAAACCCCCTAAATTTCTACTAAAATTTTAAATTTTTTTATGGTTATTTATTGATATTTAAATTTTACTTTGTATTTGTACGCCTCGATGTCGTACTGTACGTCGAGCGCAAAATTTTGTCTTTCGTACTTACTCGTCGAGTGCGAATATGTGCGAGGTATATATTTTAGAAAAAATAGTTTGGATTTATTTATCGAAAATAGTTTCAAAGTATATATATAGAATTTCGAGTTTATTATTTATTTATAAAAAGCCTTACATGTTTGCAGTAAAATAATAAATATGATTATTATAAAATGGTATATTAGAAAAGCAAGTTTTATATTTTAAATTTTTTTTATCAGTATACATATGTAATTTTTGAAATTATTAATATAGTATTTTTTGAAAACATATTTTGAAATTTTGTGACAATTTAAATTTTGATTTGATTTTATGGAATGATTTAAATAAATAAATTAATACCTATATTTGATATTGATTTGATTTTAAACTAAAGGAATTTAATTGGATTTAAATTGAATTCGGATTTAGATTTGATTTGGATTTGAATTTGGATTTAAATTTATTAGTAGCTAATTATCTATTTGGGTTTTAAACAAATCCAAATCCTTATCCTAATGGGTATTCCCACATCCTATAAATAGGCAGGTACTCCTCCATAAATTTTATCAATTTTCCACTATCCAATTCTCTACCAAAATATCCATAGTGCATCGTGTCTGTGTCGTCTTTTCTTCTACTATAATTCTAGTACAATTACATCCTGCATACGTGTCCGACAGTTCCGGACACCGAATCGTCCCGTGTCTCGCAGGACACGTGTACAGACTCCTTCCATCCTGACTCTGCAGCCCCGCTCTTCTCGCAGCACCAGCATCTCCCCGGCTCACCACCACAGCCTTCCAATACATCACCAAAATCCACACCACCGCCACCATCGCCGGCGCCCAACGTCGATGACTCCCGAAAACCTCACAACAGAAATAGAAGAACAAATAAATTAAAATACGCAACCCTCACCTCTGCCACGCTCGATCCCCTACGATCCGGCCACCCGACACCGCCCTTCCGTCATGCCCTGGCTGCCCGGTTGTTTCCACAGCAGCAGCCGCCCGCCTGCGGTGCGCCGCCGGGACGCCCGCCGATGCCGCTTCCCCGCTGGCCACTATCTCCGGCGCCCAGCGCCCGCGCGCCTCCCCGAAGCGGTGTTGAACCGCCGGCCGAACACCATCGGCGCTGCCTCCCTCCTCTCGCGGCGCGCTGCCGCAGCCGCGCTTGGCTCCGGTCCCAGTCGAGCCACCCAGGCCAGCGCCGGATTTCCTCGCCCACCCACACGGAAACCCTAGACTCTCAGCCACCGGCGCCGGAGACCTAATTCGCCGCCACCTACGTCACCGCTCTCACCAGACCCCTCCGTCGCTCGGTCGGGTCCGGATCCTCTCTTCCAGTGACGAGGACCCGACGCGCCGCTCATCCGCGCCTTCCATCTCCGTCCGCCGGCGCCCAGAACAGTCGCCTCCTCCGCCTCGCGTGCTCCCGCGCCGGTGACCCGCCTCCAGCTTCGCCGCCGCGCGCGTCGTTCGCTCTGCCCGCCTCCGGCGAGCCCCACACCTCGTGCTGGTCGAACCACCTGCCGGCGCCCCGGGCTCCGACTCAGTCGCTCCGCAGCGCGAGAAGTCCGCTGGACCGCCGACGTCAGCCTTCCACCCTCGACGTCGACCACTCCTCCGCAAGCTGGCGCCCGACCCCCGAGCTCCGCCGACCCCTCCTCGGTAAAACCCCCTTTTTCCCTCACTCTCTCTCCCTCTCTCTCTCTCTCTCTCTCTTCTGTGTATTAATTTGGGGGGGGGGGGATAATGGCAGTGAGTGAGTGTATTAATATTAATATTGTTATTATTATTATTATTAACATTATATTTCTGATATTTTTAGTATTATTATTATTAATATTATTATTTCTGATATAAACATTATTATTATTATTACTGTTATTATTATTGCTATTAGTATTATTATAATATTATTACTATTATTATTATATCATTAATATTAATTTAAAACTTTGGTTATGATTATAATTTTTTATTAGAATTTTTATTGTATTCTTCTATTTTATTAAATAAATAGAAATTTTTTTTTGACAACACACAATAGCCAAAAATTATATTTTTATATTGTATTAAATATTTTGATTAATGAAAAGTTACTTTTCTACGATATATATATATATATATATATATATATATATATATATATATATATATATATATATATATATATATATATATATATATATATATATATATATATATATATATATATATTAATTTTTCAAGTATTCGTCTAAACGTATATTTTGACTAATAAGATGTAATTTTCAAAATTATTATATATATATATATATATACATATTTTGGAAGCATTTTCGTAAATAAATTTTTACAAGTAAACATGTTTTTAAAATAATATAAATATTTTCTAAGAAGTTGTATATTCATCTACTCCCCAAATTTTCTTTCCAATTATCCCATTGCTCACGACTAATCGTGTCCTATTTTCTCATGACTTCGAACCCCCTACATACTGGCCTTGGCAATTGGACAGAACAGGTCTTGTTGAATCATTGTGCCACTCCAGGCAGCACCACCAGGCAAGACACCTTGCCTTTACTGTTTAAATTTCCTGCTCAATATCATGCATGGCTCAATATCATGCATGTTGTGTTTATTTTTAAGTTATTTCTTTCTAAATTATATGTAGATGCAAATTACTATATTTTATACAATTGGCTTAGAGTTAAGGGACTACCGTCAAATTTAGTGTGTCTCATTGACTTGTTACGATTGTACACGAGTTATGTGTGAGAGTTGTGAGTATCATATAGAGGTCACTTGCGTGTGGGCTGATCCCCCGTGCGCATGCGTAGGAATAACCGTCAATAGATGCATGATTAGAAGACTTGACAGTTATCTATATTAAAACAATATGGTGGAAACGACACGTGTTTGTGTGTCATGGTTACGACACACGTATAGTATCATTGGGGGGGAGGGGACAGCTACTAGCGTAGGGGCTACTTTTATTTTACACATTTAGGAGATAGTGTCTCGGATGAGCGCTACGTGTTATCCGGTCGATAGTGTTTCGGATGAGCGCTACTTGTTGGCCATTCTTTATTACATGCTTGAGACAGACCCTGCGTAGAACGTTGTCCTCTAAATTACAATCCACATAGAATGGTTAGGAACCTTTACGCATGTATATTTTCTATTGAGCTCTTACTATTCAGTTTATGGCATGATATTATGTGTCTTGTTATGTCCCTCTGAGGACCTGGTTTTTCCCCAGGTGTGCGTTTCGTGATTTCTTGTAGGTGCTCTAGCTAATGCCATGACTTGCGCTCTATCCTTCGTGATGATTGCTTTTGGACTCGTTATTTGCTTCGCTCGATCAATCACTTTCTTTGTATATTTTTTCTCTATTTAAATTAGTTGGTAGTGGACTTTGTCTCCGCCCAACGAATGTATACATGACAAACTCAAAGTTGCTTTTATA
Source organism: Iris pallida (assembly GCA_029216955.1). Lineage (NCBI taxonomy): Eukaryota > Viridiplantae > Streptophyta > Magnoliopsida > Asparagales > Iridaceae > Iris > Iris pallida. Next base: position 4,061,440 of record JANAVB010037018.1, on the reverse strand, counting down.
TTATCATTTACCTTATGGATGAGATTTAGTGTCTTGGCTTTCTACATTTACAGCTTATGTATACGTACGAGCCGTATAATTACTCGTATGTATACAGCTGGCATGATACGTATCTAGTCTTAAGTATTTTGGGACTGGGGCGTTACATGTTTTTGTGGTGGCCCATGCAGGTCGAGTTGCCATTTCGGTTACATGACTGTACCGAGCGGGCCTGCAATATAGGATTAGAATCTAGGAATCTCATCCACATACTTGATCACCTTCCTTGACCTTCCTTGATTTCCATATTCCGACTCCTGTGACTTCCCTTGATTTTTGCATCTTGCTTGAACTCTTTCTACCCACACCCTATCAGCCCGTGCTTAAACATGGTTAGAAAGATGACTACACTACTATATACTTATTTGTCAACCCTATGGCTAGAAGGATTATATTGACAAATAATATCCTTTGAGGTTATATTTGAGTATAAAGGCATTTATTTTTCCTAGAGATATGATCTTAAGGATTAGTTAAATTCAAGATTGGGTAGCAGCATATTATCGCTATCAAAGGATAAGTTATTTGATATTACAAGGTGGTATACACAAGAGGATAGCTAGATCGAGAAAACAAATTTTGGAATTATGATTTTTGAAATTTAGAAATATTTATGATTTATTGGAGGATGAAATCGATTTGAGAAATATCTTCAAGTTTAAATTGTGACACATGATTTACGGTTAACTTTAAAAGTTTGGATAGTAATATTATAAAATTTATCTCGAGATTGTTTAAAGAGTTTTAATTATGATTTTTAGACAACTAGAGAAGACGAAAGTTTAGAGAGCTTAAGGTTTAAAATTGAGTCGTACGATTTATAAGTTTATTTAAATTGGAGTCGAAAAAAAAATGATGGTAAATTTTGTTTAAATATTGGGAGGATATGAAAGCGACTTTGAAGGAAAATTTAAATTTTAAATTGTGTCAAATGAGCTATGATTTAAAAAGTTAATTAGATTTCAAGTTTAAAGCCTTGATTATGGATATTTAAATTTCGGTAAAAAAAGAGAGGAGAGATTTAATTGAGTTACATGATTTGCGATTGATGAACGGGCTAAGCGTTTATCTTGAGGTACATCTGAGAATTGAAAATTTTAAAAGTGATGGCTTATTATGAAAATTTAGTTATGCCGTATTAGATGATGAAGGTTATTGGGAATTTATTTAAAAGAAATTAAACTCTAAGTTATGATTAAATACTTGATGGAGTATCTTGAGATTTTATTTCGAAACTGTTGAGGAACTTGAAATTTGAAATTAGATCATATATTGGTAGAGGACCAAGAAGCAAGCAAATGGGATACAAGTACTCCTCATTAATTGCCATTATAGTCGTATATACTCGAGTGTAGATAGTCATCGACCAAACCGATGAACATATCTTGACCCACTCGCCTTCCCTCAAATCTAGATCTTTATTCGTGACCATCTAATTGTTTGAACTTATAAATGACTGGAATCATTCCTTCGACCATACCCTTATCTATGAGATTTTTTTTCTTCTAGAAACTGTACTCCAAATTTATTTACCTTGATTTGTTAGAATCTAAGTTATCTTTACTTCATGCTTTAGCTCGGTCATTTATTTTGTTCGTTGATCATTATCTCATGAACTCCCACTCTCTATTTTAAATTCTTTTGTGTCCTTTACCGTGACTTAGGTATTTGGAGCACAACACTAGACTTTTCCTTCCCACAAAGTTCACATGCAAGACCTAGACGAGCCCACCTTCATGTAGGTATATCACGTGCCACTAAAACACGTCTCCTTGTACTATAATTTCATGTTGGGACTTTCGGGTCAAAAAGACTGGACTCTAATCCCTACCGTGAAACCAATATACTTTAAACTATAGATGAGACTCGACCTCGACTCCATCCTTTCGACCCGATATATGATTTTGTTCTACTTAATTCCTTACATGCTTAACCTTGCATTCTATCTTGATTGCTTGACCTATCATTCCATGGCACCATTAGCTTAATTCTTGTAAGTTGGGTAGAATATCTCACTACCTAACAAACCCTTTTTCCTAGTGAACCATATTGATAAGTTCATTTGAACTATAACACTTAGAGGACCCTAACTTATCTAGTCAACCAAGCCGACCGTATAGGCCCAAACTTTGGGCAAGACTTGATTTTAAAGAACCTTAGACTATTTAAATTCCTTTTTTCATGGTCCCTTACTTATACTTTGACTATTTTAATGCTAACTTAGCATAAATTTTGCAAGCTTATTTCTTATCAAGCTTGATCATGACGTATTTTATTGGGTCGCTCCCAATAAAATACTGTCTATTCAGAACCGGTGCATGATGGTCTGATCAACCTATTGCACTTCGGTTCGCTTTTCATATATTATTCTATGTGTATGGAGACATAGTCAACTTACCCCTAGAGTCTCATCCGCGACTGCCTTGACAATTCTACTTGAAACTTTTCTATCGTCGTTGAACCACATATTGGTATACAAAACATATTCCTTGAGCTCTTGTTGGCTTCGTCTTTCACCTATTCTAGACAATGCGTGTACTTGACAGATAGGCCAAATACTCTCCTATGACTATGATATTTGTATATACACAGAGACCGTTAGCCACTGACCTATCAATGCGACTTATCCCTATCTTGAGTTCCTCGTCATTTTTTTCCGACCCTAGACAACTTTTGCGACCTTCTCGGAACTCGAGAATGATTCAACTCTAAACCTAGGCGACTATATTCTCTAAATTGCTTGCCCTTAATCTAGTCGATTCCTTCTCTCTTTATTCATATCTTATCATGATTTAATTTAACCCTTAATTCTTCCTTATTTTATTGTGTTAACTAGCAACCCCTTTTAAAAACCATATCATTGGGTTGTTTTCATTATAACCGGACTCTCTAATTGTCGATAAGTTTTGATCATCATTTCATCGTATTGTCTCGAGTTTCGGTATTGATGAACTCCATCTCCTCCCGACTCTACCGATATTTTCCTAAATTTCGAGGACGAAATTCTTGTAAGTTGGGTAGGATGTAAAACCCCCTAAATTTCTACTACAATTTTAAATTTTTTTATGGTTATTTATTGATATTTAAATTTTACTTTGTATTTGTACGTCTCGATGTCGTACTGTACGTCGCGCGCAAAATTTTGTCTTTCGTACTTACTCGTCGAGTGCGAATATGTGCGAGATACATATTTTAGAAAAATAGTTTGGATTTATTTATCGAAAATAGTTTCAAAGTATATATATAGAATTTCGAGTTTATTATTTATTTATAAAAATCCTTACATGTTTGCAGTAAAATAATAAATATGATTATTATAAAATGGTATATTAGAAAAGCAAGTTTTATATTTTAAATTTTTTTATCAGTATATACATGTAATTTTTGAAATTATTAATATAGTATTTTTTGAAAACATATTTTGAAATTTTGTGACAATTTAAATTTTGATTTGATTTTATGGAATGATTTAAATAAATAAATTAATACCTATATTTGATATTGATTTGATTTTAAACTAAAGAAATTTAATTGGATTTAAATTGAATTCGGATTTAGATTTGATTTGGATTTAAATTTGGATTTAAATTTATTAGTAGCTAATTATCTATTTGGGTTTTAAACAAATCCAAATCCTTATCCTAATGAGTATTCCCACATCCTATAAATAGGCAGATACTCCTCCATAAATTTTATCAATTTTCCACAATCCAATTCTCTACCAAAATATCATAGTGCATCGTGTCTGTGTCGTCTTTTCTTCTACTATAATTCTAGTACAATTACATCCTGCATACGTGTCCGACAGTTCCGGATACCGACTTGTCCCGTGTCTCGCAGGACACGTGTACAGACTCCTCCCGTCCTGACTCTGCAGCCCCGCTCTTCTCGCAGCACAAGCATCTCGCCGGCTCACCACCACAGCCTTCCAATACATCACCAAAATCCACACCACCGCCACCATCGCCGGTGCCCAACGTCGACGACTCCCAAAAATCTCACACCAGAAATAGAAGAACAAATAAATTAAAATACGCAACCCTCACCTCTGCCGCGCTCGATCCCCAGCGATCCGGCCACCCGACACCGCCCTTCCGCCGTGCCCTGGCTGCCCGATTGTTTCCACAGCAGCAGCCGCCCGTCTGCGGTACGCCGCCGGGACGCCCGCCGATGCCGCTCCCCCCGCTGGCCACTATCTCCGGCGCCTAGCGCCCGCGCGCCTCCCCGGAGCGGTGTTGAACCGCCGCCCGAACACCATCGGCGCTGCCTCCCTCCTCTCGCGGCGCGCTGCCGCAGCCGCGCTTGGCTCCGGTCCCAGCCGAGCCACCCGGGCCAGCGCCGGATTTCCTCGCCCACCCACGCGGAAACCCTAGACTCTCAGCCACCGGCGCCGGAGACCTAATCCGCCGCCACCTACGTCGCCGCTATCACCAGACCCCTCCACCGCTCGGTCGGGTCCGGATCCCCTCTTCCAGCGACGAGGACCCGACGCGCCGCTCGTCCGCGCCTTCCATCTCCGTCCGCCGGCGCCCAGAACAGTCGCCTCCTCCGCCTCGCGTGCTCCCGCACCGGTGACCCGCCTCCAGCTTCGCCGCCGCGCGCGTCGTTCTCTCTGCCCGCCTCCGGCGAGCCCCACACCTCGTGCTGGTCGAACCACCTGCCGCCGCCCCGGGCTCCGACTCAGTCGCTCCGCAGTGCGAGAACTCCGCTAGACCGTCGACGTCAGCCTTCCACCCTCGGCGCCGACCACTCCTCCGTAAGCCGGCGCCCGATCCCCGTGCTCCGCCGACCCCTCCTCGGTAAAACCCCCTTTTTCCCTCACTCTCTCTCCCTCTCTCTCTCTCTCTCTCTCTCTCTTTTGTGTATTAATTTGGGGGGGGGGGGGGATAATGACAGTGAGTGAGTGTATTAATATTAATATTGTTATTATTATTATTATTATTATTATTATTATTATTATTATTATTATTAACATTATATTTTTGATATTTTTAGTATTATTATTATTATCATTAACATTATTATTTCTGATATAAACATTATTATTATTATTATTATTATTATTATTATTATTATAATTATTACCGTTATTATTATTGCTATTAGTATTATTATAATATTATTACTATTATTATTATATCATTAATATTAATTTAAAACTTTGGCTATGATTATGATTTTTTATTAGAATTTTTATTGTATTCTTCTATTTTATTAAATAAATAGAATTTTTTTTTGACAACACACAATAGCCAAAAATTATATTTTTATATTGTATTAAATATTTTGATTAATGAAAAGTTACTTTTCTACGATATATATATATATATATATATATATATATATATATATATATATATATATATATTAATTTTTCAAGTATTCGTCTAAACGTATATTTTGACTAAAAGATGTAATTTTCAAAATTATTATTATTATTATTATTATATATATATATATATATATATATATATATATATATATATATATATATATATATATATATATACATATTTTGGAAGCATTTTCGTAAATGAATTTTTACAAGTAAACATGTTTTTAAAATAATATAAATATTTTCTAAGAAGTTGTATATTCATCTACTCCCCAAATTTTTTTTTCCAATTATCCCATTGCTTACGACTAATCGTGTCCTATTTTCTCGTGACTTCGAACCCCCTACATACTGGCCTTGGCAATTGGACAGAACAGGTCTTGTTGAATCATTGTACCACTTCAGGCAGCACCACCAGGCAAGACACCTTGCCTTTACTGTTTAAATTTTATGCTCAATATCATGCATATTGTGTTTATTTTCAAGTTATTTCTTTCTAAATTATATGTAGATGCAAATTACTATATTTTATACAATTGGCTTAGAGTTAAGGGACTACCGTCAAATTTAGTGTGTCTTATTGACTTGTCACGATTGTACACGAGTTGTGTGTGAGAGTTGTGAGTATCATATAGAGGTCACTTGCGTGTGGGCTGATCCCCCGTGCGCTGTGTAGGAATAACTGTCAATAGATGCATGATTAGAAGACTTGACAGTTATCTATATTAAAACAGTGTGGTGGAAACGACACGTGTTTGTGTGTCATGGTTACGACACACGTATAGTATCATTGGGGGGGGAGGGGACAGCTACTAGCGTAGGGGCTACTTTTATTTTACACATTTAGGAGATAGTGTCTCGGATGAGCGCTACGTGTTACCCGGTCGATAGTGTCTCGGATGAGCGCTACTTGTTGGTCACTCTTTATTACATGCTTGAGACGGCCCCTGCGTAGAACGTTGTCCTCTAAATTACAATCCACATAGAATGGTTAGAAACCTTTACGCATGTATATTTTCTATTGAGCTCTTACTATTCAGTTTATGGCATGATATTATGTGTCTTGTTATGTCCCTCTGAGGACCTGGTTTTTCCCCAGGTGTGCGTTTCGTAATTTCTTGCAGGTGCTCTAGCTAATGCCATAACTTGCGCTCTATCCTTCGTGATGATTGCTTTTGGACTCGTTATTTGCTTCGCTCGATCAATCACTTTCTTTGTATATTTCTTCTCTATTTAAATTAGTTGGTAGTGGACTTTGTCTCCGCCCAACGATTGTATACATGACAAACTCAAAGTTGCTTTTATATTATCATTTACCTTGTGCATGAGATTTAGTGTCTTGGCTTTCTACATTTACAGCTTATGTATACGTACGAGCCGTATAATTACTCGTATGTATACAGCTGGCATGATACGTATCTAGTCTCAAGTATTTTGGAACTGGGGCGTTACAACAACTTCTATTCCCATCTTCTGAAGATCAGCTAATAACTCTGGCTGCGCTGTGAGAAAATAAACTCCAGCTCTCCTACTCAATGCATCTGCAACAACGTTGGCCTTCCCAGGATGATACTGCAAGTTGATGTCATAATCCACAAGCAGCTCTAGCCATCTCCTCTGATGCATATTGAGATCCTTCTGGGTGAACACATACTTCAGACTCTTGTGGTTGGTGAAAATCTCTACCCTATCTCCATACAAGTAGTGCCTCCAAAGCTGAAGTGCAAACACTACTGCTGCCAGCTCCAAGTCATGGGTTGGATAATTCCTCTCATGGTCACGAAGTTGTCGTGACGCATAAGTTATTACCTTCCCATGCTGCATCAGAACACATCCTAAACATCTGCCCGAAGCATCACAATATACTAAGAATCCTCCGGTTCTATCTGAAAGTGTGAGAATAGGAGCCGTCATCAAGCCTCGCTTCAACCTCTTAAAAAATCTTGGCACTCTGCTTTCCAAGCAAACTGCAAATCCTTGCGGGTCAACTGGGTCAATGGCGCTAAAATTTGAGCAAAATTTAAAACAAATCGTCGGTAGTAGCCGGCCAAGCCAAGAAAACTGTGAATTTTTGCCACAGTACTAGGTACCGGCCACGTTTTAATGGCCACGATCTTCTGGGGATCCACTTCAACTCCTCCTCGGGTGATGATATGACCCAATTACGAAATGCGATCGAGCCAGAACTCGCATTTACTGAACATTGGCATACAATTGGTGCTCTCTGAGAATCTGAAGAACCACACGAAGATGCTGCTCATGCTCCACCTCACTCTTGCTGTAGACTAGGATGTCGTCTAGGAACACAATCACGAACTGATCCAAATAAGGCATAAAGATACGATTCATGAGGTCCATGAATACTGCCGATGTATTGGTTGCTCCAAATGGCATCACAAGGAACTCCCGATACCCATATCTCGATCTAAAAGCTGTCTTCGGGATGTCCTGCTCTTTGACTCTGATCTGATGGTATCCTGATTGCAAGTCGATCTTCGAGAATACTGCTGCCCCCTTGAGTTGATCAAACAAGTCATTTATCCTCCGGAGAGGTTATCTGTTCTTGATTGTCACTGAGTTTAAGGTACGATAATCTACACATAATCTGGATGTACCATCCTTTTTTTTTCACAAGAAGCATCGGGGCTCCCCAAGGTGATCTACTAGCACGAATGAATCCCTTGATTCTGAGTTCTTCAATCATCTTGTACAATATCTCTAGCTCTGACGGTGCCATCCTGTAGACTCTCTCTGACACTGGGGCTGTCCCGGGAATCAAGTCGATGGTGAACTCTATCTCTCTCTTTGGGGACATCCCTGGAAGCTCTTCTGGGAAAAAATCTGGAAACTCTTTGACTATACGAGGTAACTGTACTACTGCTACTGCCATTCGCAACACTGGAGGAGAAGGTTCAACTTCGCCTCGGGAGAAAGAAAACTCCGGCTCGCCTGGAATGCTAAAAATAACCCTGCCAATGTGGCAGTCTATCCTAGCATACTGGTCCCTCAACCAATCCATCCCTAAGACTACATCATAATCGGCCATCGGGAACTCTATCAATCTAGCGGGGAATTCTCTACCGCTAACTACGATCCGACACGAGGAAAATACTCTATCTACTCCCACAAATCCGTTACCAGTAAGTATATTGAGCCTTACTGATAATGACTCGGGCTCCAGTCCTACCTGTGTCGCAAATCGTGCAGATATAAATGAATGCGATGCACCAGAGTTAAATAATACTGAAGCTGTAAAGGTATTGACGAGAATAGTACCTGCCACTACCTCTCCTGGTGCTAATTCTTCTTCTTCCATGGTCAAGGCCAGCACTTGACCATGTCCTCTGGGTGCGGGTCCCCTCTGCTGAAAATTCCTCTGCCTGCTCTGGATTAGGGCTTGGGCTTGGGCATACTGCTGCGGTCTCTGTTGCTGGAATGCCTGGGCCTGCGTCGGCAATGGCCTCGGGAACGGGTACTGCAGCTGCTGCTGCTACTGGACTGGTGCTGGTCCTCTAACTGAAGGACTAGAGAAGGCCGATGAACTCTCCCTGTTCGGGCAGTTCCAAACCTTGTGGTCTGGGGCACTACAAACCAAGCACAAATTCTGTGCTCTGCGACACTCTGATACCACATGCCCTGGCTTCCTACAGTGTGAACATCCCACTGCGGAAGATTGTATCTGCTTCTGCTGCTGAGGGTACGTCGGGGTAGAATGCTGAACCGACGTCACTGAGGCCGTCCGCCTCGGAGCTCCAATGGTCAAAGCCCAGGCTGCCAGGGCTGGTGCTGATGACTGATTCATCTGGCCGTGAGATCGCTTCTGACCTCCGGTCCTATCCATGATCCTCTGGGAGGTATACTCATGCCTCCGGACTGCTCTCAACACTGCATCAAAAGTCTGATGTTCAAACTGCTCCATCGCCAATAAAATCTCTAGGTGGAGCCCCTGCTGGAACCACTGGGCTCTATCGAACTCGGTCGCCACCAAGGTGGGAGCAAACCGACTAAGCCTGGAGAACTCGGCCGCATATCCATCGACCGTCCTGTCCATCTGCTTCAGATTGGTGAACCTCGTCTGTAGATCGTACCGAGCTACAGCATTGAAGTACTTAGTCTGGAATCTTTTCCTGAATACTGCCCAGGCAATAGGGGCCACTAATCCATCGGCCTGCGCCTTGTGATAACCCTAGTTAGTTAAGTAGTAAGCCGTAGTACTTGCTTGGCCGTGATTGATTGGATGGAGTCTAGTCCCGCTTGTCCTGTCCTGATCTTGTACAAGATTATGACATGACATGACTACTCGTGCTTTACCTTAATCATGATTAATTACAGGTCCTGATTTCTTGTATTTTATCTTGCCGATAAATGGTGGGAGAAACCAAGTTCCGTACAGACGAAGGGTTACAACTCCGGTTCTTGTTTGCTTTACGGGTTGTAACCTGGTTATCTGAAGAGTCCCATGGTTATCTCATCGTATATCACCTGCCAAGTTTCTTCTTAATAATTGTCTTTATTATGTAATTAGTTTCTTATGATCTGATATGCTGGCTTTTGTTCTTATTTCGTGGCCTCCTTTTTGGCACTTGCTCTTTCTGGGATTTGACCCAGCTGGTTTTGTGTGGCCAGATTTCAGAGCAGCACCCGAGGATCTACCGAACCTCCAGCCCGATGGTGGCGACTAGAAGGAACCCGGGCTACGAGTGGGTTTTTTATTTTGTTTCGCTCACTCTATTGTAAATTTATTCTTTTGAGACGTTTAGCCGACGAGCACCTGTTAGCTCGATGCACTTTACTTACTGTCTGCCTACGGGCTGTAAACATGATTGACAAATCCTAGGGTTGATCATGTATGACTTAACTCTTGCTAGTCCTAGCATTTTGTACGACTAGCTTCATGATCAGCTGATATGTAATATTTGGGACGCCTTTTATTGTATTTTTGGTGGTCAAACATCTTGTGATCATATTACTTGCTTAAGATTGAGACTGTAGGCTTGACCTTAAGAGACTGTTGGCTTGTAGTAAACCCTCATATCTAGACAGCCGTGATCGTATAGTTGAGATGTATTCTATTTCAATATACGTAGCTGGCTATGTTCGCCCCCGCTATCCAGTATTCTGGTCTCCGGGGTATGACAAAATGGGAATTTCCACATCCTATAAATAGGCAGGTACTCCTCTATATTATTTTCTCCACAAATCCTTCCACAAAATTTCCACAAAGTGTACGTCCCTCGTGTCGGTGTCCATCTCTTCCGTGTCAGCTGTGACGGCCTCGGGTCCGACCCCGGGTGTCTTTCCAATAGGTTATTCTTTTTACATATACAAATTTCTCCCCTCCTTCGTGTCCAACACCCTGGACACAAATTTCCACAACACATGACACAACCTGATAACATCTTTGACTCAACCAAATTCCTAAACCTAAATCAAGCTCTGTTCCGGCCGCCTCCGTCGGCGACGTAATCACCCAGTCACCATCATCTCCACCAACCCGGCCACATATCCGATCAGAGCCGAACCACCACCATTACAACCACGACCACCAAACACCCAGACCCGACACACCCACACCGCCATGCCATCCCGACCCAACCCAACCTTAGCCAAATCCCGACACCACCTCCACGTCCAGACCACGCCGCCCCACCGTCTCCGTCTCACCAACACCAGCACAACCAAACCCACAAACACCACCACCATCACCAGCGGCATCCGTCGACCCCAAAACCTTCGACCACCACCGGCCGACCCAGCCCCGGTTCTGGACCAGCCCCTTGCCGCGAGCTTCCGTCGTCGCACCTGGTGCGTCGAACCGCTCTTCGGCCGCCGCATCTTTTGCCGCGACCAAACCTTTCCGTTCATCCTCCGGTTCGCCGCCCTAGCCTCCGCCCTGAGCGCCCACCGATATCCCCCACCGCCGGCGTCCTCCCCTTCGCCGCGAGCCGCCGGCGCCTCCACACCCTCCAGCCGCTCGAAAACCCTCTCCACGCCGTTCCCCGCCGGACCGCCGTTCCACCTTTCCGCACGTGCAACCCCGACCGCGCGTGCGACCGCCCCCTCCAGCGCGCCGCAGCCCCTCGCCGAACCCATCTCCCTCTCCCTCTGTCTCAACCGCTCCCTTTCTTTTTCTTTTTTTTCTCTTTCGATTAACTCTCTCTCTCCTCCTTTCCAAAGAAAAGGAGCAGCACCTTTTTCAATCGTTTTTTATTATTAATTATTATTACCTTGTTTTTTTATGTATGGTTGATCATCACTATTATTATTATTATTATAACTGTAATTAGTAATTATTGTTTATATATCTATGTCAGTATTATTATTTATTTCATTATTATTATTATTATTATTATTATTATTATTATTATTATTATTATTATCATTATTATTTCATTATATTTATTATTATTGTTATTTTCATTATTGTTATTATTATTATTTTATTTAGTTATTCTTTATATGTACAAAATCTATTGTATGGTTATAAATGCTATACTACTATTATCATTAATGTTATTTTATATTAATTAAGTATATGTGTTTGGCTTACTTATATTAATTTTGTTAATTATTATTAAAATACATCGAGATATTTTTGAACTATATTAGAGTATTATTTTTGATGACTCTAATATTTTCTACCCAGTTGAATTATAGCTTTAATATAAGAAAAGAGTTTTTATGACTTTTAGATATTTATTTATAATATTTTGAATAAAAGAAAACATAGAATTTTTGTCTAAAGCGGTTTTCCAAATTTCTATGTGTTTATCAAATATTATTTTTACTAATAAAAATATAGCTCCTATCTAATATCTAATTTTTGACAACTTAGAGTTTCTGCCGAAAATGATTTTTTCTTGACTTTAAGTATTTAAGTATTTTTTATAAATATTTTGACTCATGAAAACTAGTTTTAGGAATTATAAATATTTTCTAAAATTCGTATATATAATATTTATCCATTATTTCTTTGATTTTCTCCTGTCCGTAACCAATCTTCATATCCCTTTGCCAATTCTTTCCTTCCACCTATCGTTCCTAGCTAATTCGACCGTTCTGGACCCAATGAAACTGTCCGTGCCACCACCAGAGGTCACCTTGCATAGTTATTACACCGAAGTTACAGTTCGTGCCACATTGATCATTGCAGTATACCGGACGTCCTACCAGGCAAGACACCTTGCCATTTGCTGTTTATTTATTCTAGCTCATATTTCATGCATTACTTATTTTCTTTATGCAAAATAAACTGTGATACATGGCATAACCTGTTAGAACTTACTGTTCATTTATATTTCCTGCTATGTATTATTTTTCTCATATTAAACCTAGATTTAAGGGACCACCTTATGTGTTGCATTCATTGGCCTTGACACGTTGTAACACGAAGTTGTGTGTCGCATGTAGGACACGGAAGCGCGTGATTGGCTGGCCACCAGTACGTACAAGCCGTGCGATAGGAATAACCGCTAATAGATGTTGCATGCTAATTTGACTTAGCGGTTATAGAGGTTACTGTTGTGGATACAACAAAGTAGGCATTGGACGAGGAGGACAATTCTTTAGCGTATGGGCTTCGATGCACTTTCCCTTTTATAACCCGTAAGCTCCGCCGGATACGCGGGTCAGCTTACCCAAGATTACTGACGGCCACTGGCGATTCTGCGGAACGTCATGCTCTTATTGATTGGGCCTCTAGTGCCCCAAGGGGGGACTATGTCGATCCTATTTAGCCAGGGCCCACGCATAGGAAGGATTGTTCTTAACTACATTTCACTTAGAACGGTTAGGCACCTTTATCCGTTAGGTACGAGTACTTTTGGTTTGGGTACTTGTATCTGACCGTGGCTTGGAACAATAACTTGTCGCGGATTAGTTCATCATATCTTGTCCTTGTTTAGTTGTAGGTGTGACTTACTACTTCAATGAGAAGGTATTGAACCTTGTTGGGGTCCGGATACCATATTGGATTCATAGCATGGAAAGATACGTCACCGAGAATTAGTTTACCATCTCCTGTTCTTGTTTGGTTGGGGGGATGGTACGCTCGTTCAATAGGTGTGTATTTGACCATGTTATAAATTCAATTGACTTATTTATTTGAGCAATATTTATTCAGTTTATATGGCATGATATTATGTGTCTTGTTACGTCCCTCTGAGGACCTGGTTATCTCTCCAGGTGTGTGCTTTTGTCTTTTGCAGGTGTTCTAACTCTAGCCGTGATCATCGCTATTTCTTCGAGGATGATTGCACTTGGATCGTCTTCGCTTCGCTCGCCAAATTTATATCTTTTCTTATGTATTTTTTTTCTTTACCTGTTGGTAGTAGATTTGTCTCCGCCCAACATATTATACCAAAGACAAATCATTATCATTATATGATATCTTTTATTCATTTATTTTGTGTGGATGAGATTAGTTATGGTTCTACTGCATTTTACAGCTTATGTATCCATACGAGGCCTATATACTTCGTATGAATACAGCTGGCATGTCTACGTTCATAGTCCTACGTATTTTGGGACTGGGGCGTTACATAGGTATAACAGGTACTTGGGTATGCAATTGATAAGGTTCTGTGTCCTGCATATCACAGTAGTATTGAGAGTAATCCCTGTGTGTGTTTAGCAAGGCACACTGGAATTGATTAAGGAATTGGGAGTATCTATTTAGAAGAGTATTAGATATGAATAGATGGACTATAGGAGCTATCCTTATTGGAACTGGTTCATATACTGCCTATGTAAACATAAGTATACTGCCAGTTAATGGGACTTATGAATGTAATTACTAATGAACAATGAAGGGGTATCCTAGGTCAAGTCCACAAATAGGAAAACATGTAGGCTTGACCCTAAGATACACAGTATACCATGTTGCATAGTATAAAATAGGTTTGGGCATTAGACAGTATTGATCCTATTCTAGATAGATTCATTGAATTCTGATGTATTGATCCCATTGCTCTATAATTAGGTTTTGGGGTTTTTGATTCGGAGTCTGACCCGTGCCAGCAGCGCAGGACCACAGGCAAGTATACCTTGCCTTCCTCTACAGTTTTACTTACATACAGTTCCTTTCATTTTACTGTCTTGGATCATTTATGGACATGTACTTTTCGTGTTGTTTTCTGTAGAGTTGTTTTTACTGTGTATAGCCGTGTTCATGTTTGGCCTTGTGTTTTCTTACTTGGAGTTCTCACCAGTACCTTGCTTGAGTCGTGTCATAGAACGAGTACGTGTAGTGAACTGCCATAGCCTTGATTATCGTTGTACACAACCAGAGAGTCCACACTCGGGACGAGGGTTGTTTGGTGCACCAGAGAGTCCACACACGGGACGAGGGTGTTTGTCCTGATCATTGGCACCAGAGAGTCCACACTCGGGACGAGGGTTGACCAATTACACCAGAGAGTCCACACACGAGACGAGGGTGTCTTGCCGTGAGCTAACCAGAGAGTCCACACTCGGGACGAGGGTTAGTGCTTAGTTCAAACCAGAGAGTCCACACTCGGGACGAGGGTTTGGTTATTCCATTGATCTCGTGTATCGTTTATCCGGCAGTTCATTTATACGTGGTTGTTCTAGTGTTCGTGTTCGTATTCATGTTCGAGTTCATGTTCATGTTCGTATTCGTGTTCGAGTTCGTATTCGTGTTCGTATTCGTGTTCGTATTCGTGTTCGAGTTCGTATTCGTGTTCGTAGTCATTGTCTTATTTTTGTTCTTTCTTGTTTATTTCTCCCGCGTGATAAAACTGTTAAATAGGCATGTATATTATATATCTTGCTATGTCCTCTGAGGACCTGATGATCTCTTCAGGTTTAGCGATTGCATGGAGTTAGCTAGTAGTTTTGGATGGCGGAGGATTTGCGGTTCTTGTGGGATTCATGTATCATTATTACGTTTGTTATCCTTTTGTGCACTACATTTCTTATCATGAGTATATCCTATTTATTGATTCAGTTTATAGACTCATGTTATTTCTTGGAGTCTAATCGGACATGTATGCTAGTGGGCTGCAGACTACGACCCATAGTGTTCATTCATCTTTCGTATTCTTATTGTGGATTGAGATATAGATTAGTTTGCCATGATTTGGCAGTATACCATAGCCTTGACAGCGTTTACGTATTCGAGTCGGGCTGCAGTCTGCTCGATACGTAGCTGGCTTGCTCATGTGCTCGTGTCCGAAAAATGGGTGCGGGTCGTGACAAGTTTTTTTGGTGGCCCATGCAGGTGAGAGCATATCGTATCGGTTACTAACTGTACTGATACGAGCCTGCGCATCTGACTAAACCATTAGAAATCTCAATCCACTCTGCCTTGAAAATTCTCCTAGAAATTTTTCTACCGTCTTTGAAACTTCGTGTTCGTTCTCGATTATTCTCCCTTGCCTTCTTGTACCATTGATTCTCGTCATTTCCTATTCCGAGGTGACGAATGATCGTGCTGTCTAGGATTCATTAGAAATTCTTAAATTATAGTATAATATTGCTTGACTATTGAATGTTTGTTTGTTTATAGATATGAGGGAGTATAGATGCCATATGCCTAGATATCTGCAGGTAGAATTGTTAGCAACTAGTTAGAAGACCATAAGACTTTAGTGACCGTATTTTTAGGAGTAGTGTGACCAAAGGTGGGTAGAAGTCCTTGAAGTTTCGTAGTTACGAAATGACTAGAGAAGCTTATAAAATATTTTTGAGGAATTAAATTGAGGAGATTAAGGTAATAGTGGACTTTAAAATTTTAAGAAATAGTTATGAGTTAGAATTTCGAGGACGAAATAATTTTAAGGTGGGTATGATGTAAACCCCTGTCCTGAATTTTTTTAGTAATTTTAAATTTTATTTTATTATTAATTGGATCCAAGATAGTGATTTTAGTTTTTGCAAGCATTTTTACACTAGCATAAATATTTAATTTCTAGAGGTTTATTCATAGAGGATATGTATATATATATATATGTATATATATATATATATATATATATATATATATATATATATATATATATATATATATATATATATATATAACTAGCATGAGATGATGATTATGCAAAAACCATTTATAGAGAGACTTAAGTGTAAAAGGGGCATATTTAAACTTCTCCTAGCCGTAGGCTCTAGCCTGTAGATAGATTCAAATCACCTGCTCCCTTGGCCGACTGGTGAATCAGAAGGATTGGATCATATCGAAATCATATCCGATTTCTCCCAATCCTATTAGAATTCAGGTTATATCTGCTACCTGGATATATATATATATGTGTAGGTGAGATCAGCCGCATCCTCTTCTACAAAACCCTAGCAATCAACTCGTTCCCCTGTCGCAAGGAGGAGGAGGAGCAGTCAAGACTGGTATTGGACAGGTAATCCTCTTCTCAATAAAACCTTGCCTTTCGCTTCCTTTAAACTAGATGTTTGTGTCCTGCGCAATATTGGTGTTTGGGATTTTGCCAATGAGACCCTCCTGGTATCATGAACTTCTTTGTGACCATCAGTTGGATTTTTTCTTGTACCAACCCACTGTACAAATTGGCACAGGACTTAGAATATATCGGGTATCCTAACACCTACCATCTGACAGCCTTGTTGACATAGGGCATGACCTAGGAAGCTATGTGCCTGTAACAAGGAGCAATATGCAGATGGCCTACTGGCAGGATACAGGGGACCCTAATGTCAAGTGGATACCATAGATGAGAAATCCTAATATCTAGTGGATTTGACTTGGTAATTTACTTGTAGGCAAAATACAGGTATCATGTGGTCCCTGTTAACCCTTAGGTAGAGTCCTACGACCTACACCCTCTCATATGGGATCACAGGAATTTAGGCGACACTGGGTATCATGTTTCATCCTTGGGGTCTGTTGCAAATAGAACACTAGTTGGAGTACCTGGGATACAAAGGGGGGACCATGATTGCACATGAGCCAGGGTTACCTATAAGAGGGATCATAAGCTAACTCTGATACATAATTTGAGTATCAGATATAGCCGGGCAGGACTTAGACCTAGGGTCAACTGATGCCTAGAGTATCATAAATGCAAGACAGGGGTTGGACACTATATAGGGTAGGAAGTAGGTTCCTTGTCTAAAGCCTAAACCTGAGGTTGAGTGTGTAGAGGGTACTGCTATAGTACTAGGAAGTGTTATACTAGACCTGACACCATCACCTGGCACATCAAAACCTGAATATTGAAGAAGAAGTCACATCCTCTGTTAGCATTAATAAATAAGTACTGTCATAACACACATGGACAAACCATAGGAAGTACTGGGCTAGGGGAAGACATTAGGATACATGGTACCTGATAGAGATGTTGACATCAAGTGGTACACTGGGATACCGGTTAGATTGATGGGACTCGTGAACCAACTGTAATCACTCAACCTGATAGTCTAATAGGTTTCTCGCAACAAGACCACCCCTACACTCTACATCAGGAAAGAGTGCAGAGTATGGTCTGCAGGACCAGGTATCAACCTACCTATGCAGGGGACTACCACTTTGGTTGTCTGATGCTGGAATTGGGAAGCACCCATAGCTTCCCTTTGTAACCAGGGGGCTCCTGAACCAGGGGTTTTCCTTTGGTATCTCATAGATCCTAACAAGAGTGATGTGTAGAGTAGAGTACTGTTTGCCATTAAAATTGTTTTGATTGAAATCTTAATACAAACAGAACAGTGATACAATATAGGACTTAGATGTAGTCCTAGGAGTACACTTTTGTTTAAGCTGGGTCCTTAGTGCCAATGGAGCGAGTGGTAATGCGTTGACTCCGTTGACCGGCTGACGGCGGTTATCGGTTCTCTGAAGGTGTTGATTGCTCTGGGTGCTGGAGCTTGCTGAGAGGAGGAAGACGTTGAGTGTCTAGGACTGCCTCTCTGGTGATTCTCTGTTGTGGATTCTTTTTGAGTCTTGTGGGTTCTGAGTCTCTGTGTGTGTGTGAAGGAGATGACCCTTCTATTTATAGTTTTGCAGGCTGGCTGCTCATGCGCGCATGCAGGATGCGCCGGTGTGGGGATGCCACGTGGAGGTTGCTGATGGAGGCGCACGGATGCTGCGCCCTGATCGAGGGGGAGAACTCTTCATACTGCTGTTGTGAGCCGGCACGTAGCAGAGAGAAGATCTTTCCGTTGCTGAAATCTTGGATGAGTTGAGTCAAAAGACACGTGTCGTCAACTCATGGTTCGAAGATCTCGGATTTGGTGGAGAGGAGTGATCTGGTGGGCTGCGCCTTGGATTGGGCGCAGGAGGAGGCTGCGGCTCATAACCTTTAGGAGTTACAAACCATTTGGGGCGCATGGCTTTTGAGGCGCATACAGGCGACTTTCCTTCTGTCTTTCGGGATCAGAGAGCAGTCTGAGGCGCATGGCTTTTGAGGCGCATGCTGATTTGGACG
The DNA here is from genome assembly GCA_029216955.1 of Iris pallida. Classification (NCBI taxonomy): domain Eukaryota; kingdom Viridiplantae; phylum Streptophyta; class Magnoliopsida; order Asparagales; family Iridaceae; genus Iris; species Iris pallida. Next base: position 4,042,648 of record JANAVB010037018.1, on the reverse strand, counting down.
CATGGCCGTAGAGGCGCATGCTGATGGTGGAGTGACCACATGGCAGTAGCCGTCGAAACAAAGTCATGATGATGCTGACGTTGCCGACGCTTCGTTTTCTGAAAAGCTGTCAACTGTTCAAACTTTGGGAGGCGTGCTGCCAACTCTGTCAGTTCAGCATTTAATGTTGGTGACGTTCGATGGACAGCTGAGTGGGCGCGTCGGTTGGCGTTCTACTCGGTATGGAGATGTGTGAGGGCGCACCCTCTGTAATGCGCCGAGTATTGTAGGGCGCGTCTGTGTGATGCGCCTGATGCCGAAGGGCGCGTCCGTGTGATGCGCTGTCTGGCTGGCGCATCGGACATGTCTTTTAATGATGCGGCTGTCTCGCTCTTCGAGTGCCATAAATAGCCGTTTGGCTGAATTCGAGGCGTCCGGTTCATCCATTTAATGTAAATTCATTGTACGGAATTCGGAGGGCCATCCACTTGGCGCGTGGGTTTGATCTGCCCGGCCTATAAATAGTGGCTTGGAGAGAAGATTTGCTTCTCATTCCCTCACGTACTTCCAACATGAACTTGAACGTGCGGGTGCATTCTGTTGACGAAGTGCTCCCGAGGGTGAAGATGAGACGCTGTGTTGTCTTCGATGCACTTGAAGGTGACTGTTACATCCAAAAGACGGGGTCGAGGGCTTCTGAGGCAGGCGGAAGGTGCCTGTTGCATCCAAAGATAGGGATGCTCGAGCCTCGTCTCCGTTATTCCGGAAGAGCCGTAGATCGGAATGGCGGTGCTAGGCTCTCTCTTCCTTCAAAGTGGGTGTCGCCCATTTTGATTGTGTTGAAAGCTGCTCCTTTAGCCGCGGTTTCGATCACGGTCTTCCTTCGGCTTTGGAGGCTCTTTCGAAGCCTCCCCTGGCCACAGCATTTGCGGTGCTCTTCTCTTCCTTGGTTCCAGCCAGAGGGTTAAATGCTTTGTGTATCGAAGCATTTATCGGGCGAGCCTGGTTGGAAGAGCGGCACGGGCTCTGCTCGGCCAGGTGAGCCTGGCTGGAAGAATTTGGCTGAAGGGATGCACATAACTGAGCTGCTGAAGAGATGATGGGATGCGCCTGGATGGAGGCGCATGATATCTGCTGCGCCTCACTGGTGGCGCATAGTGATGCTGCGCCTATCTGGAGACGCATGGTGGCCGCTGCGCTTATCTGAAGGCGCATGGTGGCCGCTGGCTGTAGACTTAGGCTCTTTCCTTTGTAGAAATTCTCCTTTGTACAACCTTTTCTAGACATGTAATAGACTTTTATATATATATAAATAAAAAGTCCATCTTCAAATGTCTATACTTATTGACTTTGCTGTGAAGTTCTTCGTCTGAGTTCTGGCGCATGTAGTGTCTGGCGCATGGGCTTTCTGGTTGTGAAATTCCATGCTTCTACAAGACCTCCTTCAAAGTTTTCAAAACTTCTGAATAAGTTTTGGAATACTTTGAATAAGAAGCATGGAGGTCAGGGCACATGATTTCTGGGCGCATGCCTGTTCGGCGCATGCTCTTCTCAGTTAATGATGATGGTGCCTCGGTAACCGAAAAGATTAATGATGATCTTTTGGTTTTATTTGCTGCTATCCTTGAACAGAACCCGAGGCGATGGCTGAGATCACACGTCATCTGTTCACGCGTGCGACCAAGCCCTATAAATAGGTAAGAGTTGGAGAGAGAAAGGGTTCTTCTTCTCTGTGCCTCTGCTTCTTTAGAGTTTCTTCTTCAAAACCCTAACTTCTCCTTCCTCGAGAGAATGGCTCCCAAGACTCCTCGCGGTGCTGCCGGCAAGGGGAAGGAGAAAGCGAAGGAGTCCGCGGAAGTTGCGGCGGCTGTCGTTCCTCGTCGGCCTGTCGAAGTTCGGCCGGAGGTGGTTGGTAAGTCTCATTGTCCGTACGCCAACGCACATAGGCCTTGAGTCTTTAATGATGTGCCGCGATCTTTGCCCGCCGACGCGCATGGGTTTAAACCCTGGTGATGCGCCGAGGCTATACTGCCGACGCGCATGGGTTCAAACCCTGAAGATGCGTCGAGGCTATACTGCTGACGCGCATGGGTTCAAACCTTGATGATGCGCCGAGGCTATACTGCTGACGCGCATGGGTTCAAACCCTGATGATGCGCCGCAGTTTTCTCCTTTAGACACATTTGTGTGTTCTCTTCTGACTTTTTCTGATCTTTTACTAGTGTCGATGGCAATCCCGCTTTTGAGTGAAGTTTTCTTGGAGGCTGCCTTCAACCAAATGGGAGTAGAGCATAACGAGGAAGTGATAAACCCTGCTCAAGATGCTCTTATGCTGGATCAGCCTCCTGAGAGAATGACCCTAATCCGTGAACAGCAGTATTGGTTCCTCAAACGGATGATGGAGCGTGGAGTCATTAAACCCTCCACATCTGATAAAGTGACCTTCCTGAAGCCTGAGTTCCTGTTTGGAGACCGTCTCACTTCTACTGACTCGTCAGTACTGAAGGTCAAGGAGGACTGGTTCTTTACTGCGAATGGAGTACATATGACTGTTAAGCAACTTGAACGTCAGTGGCCTTTGACGTCCTTCTGTCGCCTTGTTTCCCAGAGGAGAATGTCTTGGGAGCTTACCCCTTCTCAGGGGGGGAGCGATGACTGGTGTCATCCAAATTGATTCTACTTCCGACCAAAGGGATGCTTTGACCGTTGTACGGTCTGGGTCTTCTTACACTTGGCGGACTTTACGTCCTGGGAGCCTCTTCAGTGATGTACCCATTGATACGTTTGCTTATAGTGCTTCGACTTTTACACATCGTATGTTTTTGATGGAACGTTCCTACCCGACAGGAGAGTTTCGGGTGGAGGGTTGGTGCCATTACGTCTCCAAATGGGATAAACTGACGCTCTGGATCTTGTCGCGATTTCGGACTGAGCTCCGAGAGATCGGGTTGACTGCCGCGATCCGTGCTACCCAGGCGGGTATTGACCTTAATAGGCACATGTTCCTCGTACTCCTGGAGATGTTTGATATCCATACCGGGACCTTCTTTACTCCGGTAGGGGAATTAGGGCTCGCACTTCATGAGATGTATGAGGTGTCTAAACTCCCTTGGGGGTCGGAGCCCTATGAAGAGTACTTTCCAACCAATGAGGAATTTCAAGTCCTGGGGGACAGGGCTGAGGAGATGACGGCCGTCTTCAAGGAAGTGGCGAGTCATCATTACTATATGCAGAGGCGGGATAGGAACGGGACGCAGCCTCATGTGACCGCTTGGAGAGATTATGTCTTTAAACAAGACAAGGAGGATCCCTCACAATTTTCTACTCCACCGGCGCTCTCTCGTAGCGAAGTGTTGTCCGAAATGAGCAGGTTAGGGGAGAAAAATCCCCGAGGAAATGAGGACCAGCAGTCAGATGCACGCTCCTACAGCTGCTTCTGGCATCTTGCTTATCGGATGTCATCCAAGGCGGTTTTGGCATCCTACCTGATGATATGGCTGCGGGATTGCGTGTTCGCGGGCGGATCCGGTGCCGTAGAGAGGATGACCCGAAACTTAATCCTGCCAGCCATGAAGCTGGTTTTCGGCCGGCGTTTGGCTCTTCTCCCCGCAATGGTATGTAACCTGCAGCGAGGTTTGAGAGAGTTTGCTGGAAATGTGATTCATGACAGAGGCCGAAACAATAACTTCCCGCGCGCTGAACTGCCGTTTCACTATTTGATGGGATGGCTGATTTTGCATCATCCCAGTGTGATGAGCCCAGGCTCGAAAGGAGATTATAGGGCTGGAGATGCATTCCTTCGTCGTTTCCATCGGAGGAGCTGGTCGCATACTGGTGTCCCGGTTTGTAGAAAGGTTTTATCCCGTCTTCAGGGTTGGGAGATCACCAAAGTTGGTCCCATCTATTTGGGTTTTGAGGCCAACGAGGATTTAAGGGACCTGGGCGAAGGTACCACCACTCTGCCTCAATGGGGATTCCGCTGGTTGCAAAGTATCCGGCCGTCCCATCTGGTGTACCGGAACAGGAATCAGTGCTACCTGGAACCATACTTGCCGAGCCGCTTTGCGCGGCAATTTGGTTATGCTCAGATGATGTTGGATAACCCCAGTAATACCCTGGGGTATATTGGAAGTTTGTTGGATGGTGCACGAGCTTGGCATTACTATAATGCCGGATGTACCGGAGCTCGTTTTACGTTGCCCGTCCCCGATCCGCGGCCGCCCATTCTTTACTCGGCCGCCAAATTTTACTGTGTTATGGCTGCCCCGCCCTCCGGATATGACAGGGAGACCAGCCTTATCGCAGGCACCCAGTTAGCAGCGACTGGGGATACGCCAGTGAAGGCCCGGCCGAATCGTCCGTCAGGGGTGAGTCAACGGAGTGCCCCCTCCGCATCACAAGCAGAACCCTCTGGCGATCGATCGAAACGATGTGCAGATACATGGGCTGAATCTCTTGTGTCGAAGAAGCAGAAGAAGGCATCGTTACCGACGGTGTCATCGGATTCGGCGTCCGAAGAGGTAAGGACATCCTACTAAATCTGATTTTGGTTCCGCCACTTACGAGGCCTCATCTTCTTTTGTAGGAGCCGCTAAAAAGAAAACCTCGTACCCCAAAGTCGGGTGGGAGTAGGCGAGAAGAGATGGTGAGCTCGCCTGGAGTGCGTATCCCGCCGACAATGATGTCTCTCATGGAGGAAGATCCGGAGGATACTGTCATCGTGGAGGTTCCGGTATCCCCGGGTTATGTCAGGAGGGAACCTGAGGGTGCAGCAGCTTCCGAGGTGACGAAGGCCACAGCGGAGGCTTCACATATCGAAGGTTTAGCAAGTGCGCAGCTTCCTGGTGATAAAGAGGAATGGAGTTCATCATCTTCCGATGACATCGCTCCGGAGCTGCAGGAGTCTGTTGCGGGGGCAGCAGAAGCAGTGAGGATAGAGGAGAGGGTTGATTCCCCTCCTTGTCATGATGAAGGGAGGTCGGCTGAATCATTGCCAAACCCTTCCTTGGCTTCAACCATGGACATAGAGATGGCTACCGATCAGGCGGTAGCGACAGATTTTGTCCCTGTAGAGGGACTTGAGAAGAATGAGACCCTTCTGCCGGTCTTGTCTCCTGGGGCTGGCCAGGAGATAAATGTTGATCTCCCCGTTTTGCCGGGGGAGGTAGCTGATGCAGATAGAACGTCGGGGGTAGAAGAGGTGGCCGTTGACGTCGGTGATTTCTCCGGGCTTGAGAAGGGTAAGGGTGTGGAACCCTCTATTGCTCCTTCCACTTGGGGTACTATCACGACGCATGTGCCGGCTCCTTCTGTTCCTTCGGCTCCTCGGGCTAGCAGTCTGGGCCCTGTTGATGAAGAGCTTATTGCTGCCGAGGTTCAAACCTCTCAGATCGAGGTTGGCGGATCTTCCTCCGGTCCGCAAACTGTAGTAGCTCCCCCAACTCCTGCTATGACACCGCAGGTGCTGGCGGAAGCCGACGAGTATGTGAAGTTCCTCGTCGAGGGAGTGTACAAAATGCTGGAGAAAGGTGTATCTGCAGTGATGGATGCCAAGGGGAGCTTTGCGGCAGCAAAAGCTTTGGCAATGCCTTGTATCGAGCTGATCCGCGTTCACCAGGGCCATGACCATATGGCCGAAATACTGGAAGTTTCGGTGATTGAGCTGGACGAGCGGCTCGCGAAACTGCAGCGCATCCAACGAAATGACCTCTCTGTCTTGATAGATGCAGAGATAGGGAAGTTGATGGCTGAAATCGAGGCTTCCCATCGAGCCGATGTGAGCAATTGGGAGCGTGAAGTGGCTGGGACTGAGGCTGCGGCGGAGCAGTTGTCTCAATCTATGGAGAAGACGACGGAGAAGCGGGCTGTGGTGGACGCTAACATCGCAGAGGTTGATGCTCAGATGCGCCGTCTTGAAGACCAGCGGGCCCAACTTCAACTAGAAGCTGATCGTGTCCTGGCTGAACACGTGGCATTCAAGCCGGAGGAAGCGACTCTTACTCAGCGGACCCTTGCTTTGGCTCAGCAGCGACGACAGCTTGATGAGAAGTATGAGAGTAAAACTTTCGCTGAGGCTGTCAGGTTAATGTGTCAAGAAGCCGAGCTGCGAGTCCAGGCGACTGTGGAAACTCGCACTGCCGATCTGAGACGTCGAGTCAGAGAGCTCTCATCCCATCCGGGAGAGGATCGGGGACTGTAGCTTCTCTTCTTTTTATGTGTTTTTTGCAATTCTTGCTGGGGGAAATAGCGTATTTCTGTACTCTTTTTTTTGAAAAATAAAGAAATACACTATCTTTGTGATGTGTTCATTTTTGATCTCATGAACTTGATGATTTATGAGGACCTATTATCTTTTGCGCACCTTGGTTTTTAGGTACAGATAATAAGTTTGAAGGAACCAACATGTTTGCTCAGAGGTAATGTGGACATGGCAATCATTAGGTTCAAATGATAGAATCCTCCTACTCAGAGGTATTTATGGACGTGGTAGGAATGATCCTGGGGGATACGCTGAACAACTCAGAGGTAATGTGGACGTGGAAGTTCTGCGATCAATGTACGACAACACAGGAGTTGTTTGTACGGGATGTTTACTCAGAGGTAATGTGGACGTGGTAAACATGAAGGATAGCGTAAGCTCACGAAATGTAAGGTTCCGCTTTGTAGGATGTAGAGAGACAACTCAGAGGTAATGTGGACGTGGTTATCTTTCTACGGAAGGATGCCACGGAACAGCTGGGTTCCGGAAGCGTTTAATTTTGTGAAAAGAGGTTGTTTGGGGAAATACATGTCATGGAGGATGTCAAGAATAGTACTTCTTTAGGAACTTGCCGTTGATGGGCATCATGAACAAGTCCCCATTGGGTTTGGCGAGCCGGTAAGCACCGTTTGAGTATACCGTCTCAATGATGAAGGGTCCTTCCCATTTGGGCTCGAACTTCCCTGGTGTCTTGTGAGTTAACACCATTGGCCTTCTGACTGCTAAAACCAGGTCGCCAACTTGGAAAGTTCTTTGCTTGACCTTCTTGTTGAAAGCCTGTGATATACGAGCTTGGTAAAGTTCGAGGCGTTGTTGAGCTAGGAGACGCTTTTCGTCAAGTGCCTCCAGTTTCCGCAGACGACGACGTTGATTGTCTTCTTCTGTGAGATCGTTTGTGATTGCCACGCGGAGCGAAGGTATCTGTATCTCGAGAGGCAGTACTGCTTCGCTCCCGTAGACCAGGAAGAATGGAGTGTTGCCCGTTGGGGTCCGTACCGTTGTTCGGTAGGCCCAAAGGCATTCGCCAAGCTTTTCGTCCCAGTCGCGTTTGTTGGATGACACGACCTTTTTGAGTAGCCTGACGATAGTTTTGTTGAACGCCTCGGCCAATCCGTTTGCTACCGGATTGTAGGCGGTTGAGGCCACGTTTTGAATACGATTCTTGTCACAGAACCTGCTGAAAATGTGGCTGATGAACTGGGGACCATTGTCATGAATGATTCGCCTGGGTATTCCGAAACGGTAAATGACATGGTGTTTGATAAAGCTGACCACCCTGGAGCTTTTTACTTCCGTTAGTGGGACTGCTTCTGCCCATTTGGAGAAGTAATCGGTGATGGCCAGGATAAAACGATGTCCTCTTGATGAAGGAGGGGTGATTGGTCCTACAATGTCCATGCCCCAGGCTTCGAATGGCCAGGAGGCGACTGTAGGATGTAGAGGTTCAGACGGTGTATGTATGAAGTCTGCATGAAGTTGGCATGCATGGCACTTCTTAGCATATTCCACTGCGTCGGCGGCCATGGTTGGCCAGTAGTAGCCCATACGTCGCAGTCGATCTTGCAACTTAGGACCAGGTTGGTGAGCTCCGCAAGTTCCGTCATGAGCTTCTTGAAGAGCTTCGGCCGCTTCTTCGTTAGACAGGCATCGAAGGAGAAGCCCGTCGAAGGAGCGTCGGTACAGCGTTTTGGTAGCTGTATCGTAGTAGAATCGAAGAGAGCGTCTCCTGACTGAGACAGCTTCCTTCGGGTCCTCTGGAAGGATTCCGTAGACAGCGAAATCGATGAACGGGAACCTCCAGTCTCGGACATTAACCCCAGTGTTCGTCGGCATGGCGTGGGCCACTTGCAAGCACAGGTTGTTTCTGGGACAAATCAGGTCTCGGCCAGTCACCGTGACATAGTGTTGAGTCCCAAGGGGCGCTGCCAATGAGGCTGCGAGGCCAGCCAGAGCATCGGCCTCCAAGTTTTGTAAACGGGGGACATGTTCGATGAAGAACCCGGTGAAGGTTGAAATGATGTTCAACGCGACTTCATGATAAGGGATTAAATCTTCATGGCGAACCTCGTATTGCCCTCGAATCTGGTTTACGACGAGTTTCGAGTCGCCGTAGGCTTCCAGATGATCCACCCCCAGCTGTTGTGCTAGCTGGAGTCCCATGACGAGTGCGTTGTACTCAGCAACATTGTTAGAGCACGGATTCGAAAGAGAGTATGCGCGCTGGATGACCAGCTGATCGGGGGAGACCAAGACTACCCCCACTCCTGCGATGATTTGGCCGTTGGAGCCCGTTCTTGAAGCGCCATCGAAGAACATCCGCCAAACGGAGCTTCCTTCAGTGACGTTTGATTCTTGGACTTCATCCGGGATGTCTTCATAGAGTTTTGAAGATTCCGGGATGGGGTGTGCAGCTAAAAAGTCAGCCAGAGCCTGACCCTTGACCGCCTTCTGCGGGACAAACACCATGTTGTATGGCGTTAGTAGGATCGCCCATGTAGCCAGCCGGGAGTTTAATGATCCAGGCTTCGTCATGAGAACTCTGAGTGGATTGACTCGGGAGATGACGTGAATTGTCTGGCCCGAGACGTAATGACGAGTCTTCTGAATGGCAAACACCAAAGCCAAGCACTCCTTTTCAACGGGGTTGTACCGGTGTTCGGCCCCGATGAGTGGTCGACTGAGGTAGTAGATTGCTTGCTCGTAGCCTGCATCGCTGTTTTGAGCGAGGTAAAGCGCCGAGGGAATGATCCATGGCACGGACGTAGAGGAGGAATGGTTTGCCGGTGACAGGTGCCACTAGGACTGGCGGGCTTGTCAAGTAAGCCTTGATGTCGTCGAAAGCCTTTTGGCACTCCTCTGTCCAGACGTAAGAGACTCCCTTCTTCATGAGCTGAGTAAAGGGTTGACATTTACCGGAGAGGTTTGCTATGAACCTCCGGATGTATGCCAACGTCCCTGTAAGCCCGAAGTTCTCGAAGGTTCTTCGGAGGTCCATGTTGAGGATGGCTTTAGTCTTCTCGGGATCGACATGAATGCCTTTTGCCGTGATGACAAAGCCAAGAATTTGCCGCTAGAAACCCCCAGGAAGTTTAGCGGGGTTCATTTTGAGTTGATGTGCCCGCATGAGATCGAAGACCGCTTCAGGTCCTGTAGGATCTCTTTTGAGGCGGCTCTTGACTGCGATGTCGTCAACATAGCACTCAACTGTCTTGCGAAGATGTTGACGAAAGATGGTACTCATCGCCGTTGGTATGTTGCACACGGCATTCTTCAAGCCGAGGGCATTACTGTGTAGCAAAAAACACCTTTCGGAGTCCTGAATGACGTGTGTTGCGTCATCGGGGACATCTTGATTTG